>BLSH010501542.1:835844-851031 GCA_018402905.1 Glandirana rugosa | reverse complement strand
TTGAGAGTTTACTGGATTTTTGTTTCTAACAAGATGTAATACCAAATCCCCTTCCGATGTTTTTCAATAGCGTCTCTATATTCGACAGTCACAGGTGACGCTCCTTGTATCACTCCTTTACCTTCTCGTGTCCATGTCAAGAAGAATTCCGGTCTTCTCTCTGCGATAACTTTTTGTAGCCTTCCCCTAAACCATAATGTAGAACAATCTTTGTTTTTAGGTCATTTGAGAGTTGTTTTGAGGCCCCCATGTTGCCACTCTTCAGAGAAGAGTCAAAGAGAACAACAACTTGCAATTGGCCACCATAAATACCTTTTCTCATGATTTGATAGATCAAAATGAAATTGCTGATCTAAACATCCAAATATTTATAAATGACAATCATGGAAATTGTCAGGGGTTCCTAAGCTTTTGCATACAACTGTATCCCAAATATATAACATAGCAGCTCAGATTTAATAAGCTGGACTTTTCTTAAAGCATATGTGTAGCGCTGCCCCCTTGAGGGTGGCTGAAAGAATCAATTCCCCCTTGGATCTCCTCAGTTAGAGGGTCCTCCACCACCCCTGACACTCTGGGTTCACCCATATTGCAAGACTTTATAACCAATAACTCTATTTTAGAAATGGAGACCACAACACAGGTAGAGTTAGAAAGGTTTACTTTTAAGGGCTCTTTCACACGAGCGGAGCCGGTTTTGACAGGCTCCGCTGCTCAACGGGGATCTATCCGTTTATCCCCGCTGAGATGGCGGATGACAGGACAGTCTCTGCACTCCGTGCAGAGACTGACCTGTCACAGCTCTATTCTCCTCTATGGAGGATCGGATGAACACGGACCGTCTGAGGCACGGATGAACACGGACCGATGAGGCACGGATGAGCACTGATGTGGCATGGATGAGCACTGATGTGGCACAGATGAGGCATGGATGAGCACTGATGAGGCATGGATGAGCACTGATGCAGCATGGATGAGACATGGATGAGCACTGATGTGGCATGGATATGGAACGGAGGAGCACTGATGTGGCACGGTGAGGCATGGATAATCACTGATGTGGCACGTATGAGCACTGAATGTGGCATGAATGAGCACTGATGTGGTATGGATGAGCACTGATGTGGCAGGGATGTGGCATGAATGAGCATTGATGTGGCATGGATGAGGCATAGATGAGCACTGATGTGGCATGGATGTGGCACAGATGAGTACTGATGTGGCATGGATGAGGCACATATGGGCACTGATGTGGCATGGATGGGCACTGATGTGGTATGGATGTGATACAGATGAGCACTGTTGTGGCACGGATGACCACGGTTGTGGCACGGATGAGCACTGATGTGGTATGGATATTGCATAGATGAGTACTGATGTGGCACATGCACTGATGTGGCATGGATGAGGCATGGATGAGGCACAAATGAGCACTGATGTGGCACGGATGAGGCATGGATATGGAATGGATGAGATATGGATCAGCACGAATGAGGCATGGATGGGCACAGATGAGGCACGGACGAGGCATGGATCAGCACGGATGAGGCATGGATGGGCACGGATGAGGCATGGATGAGGCATGGACGGGCATGGATGAGGCATGGATTGGCATGGATGAGACATAGATGAGGCATGGATGGGCATGGATATTGAATGGGCACAGATCAGCGCTTTGGGTACTCCAGATCCAGCCCACTCACACTGCTGCACTGGCTCCCTCCTCTTCTCACCAAGGGACCTGGCGATCATTGGCACTTCCGGATGTGCACCCCAGGGGGTGCAGAGGAAGTGCGAGTTCAGGAGGACGACCGCACTGTAGCCGTCATTTGGCTATGGCCTGGTCGGCAAGTGGTTAAAAAAGAGTTGTGCAAACACAATGCTTATATGACTCTTCTAAACTTAGAACATGGAGCAGATGCTGCTCCTAATTACCAAACGGGGCGAAAGCCCCTTTGTTAATTAGGAGCAATCAGTTCTCTGTTCTGTGGCTGTGACTGGCACAGCACACAGGACAAAAAATGGAGAGCTGGAGCTGCATGCTCTGATCTCTCTGCCGTCCCAGCTCAGAGCAACGGGAGAAGGAGTGTATTAACCCTGTGCAGTCTCTGCTCGTACTGTGTAATCATTGCGCAAGCAGAGAGAGGGATGTGAACTGTCTGCTGACAGCTCTCATCCCCTACTACAAGGTCACATCTGGCAGGAATCTGCGGCAGTATTCTATATGGAAAACAGACGATTTCCTTTGTTGATCAGGTGCAGGCCTGCTCTAGTTTTTATTTCTATTCTTAAATAGAAACTGGTGCAGGTGGCGCAAATAGACCTGAAATAAGTCTAACTGCTTAGTTATATTTAGAGAACGGTTAGTAGATGTGAATGCACATGCGCGAACATGCGCGAACAGGCACAAACTGCCGCAAGGATTCATGTGCCAGTGCGCACGCAACGCGTAACAGATGCTGGTGCCCACTGGCCTATTTAAAGCCAGCAGCATGAACCTTTAGTTGCTGGATGACCTTCAGCTCTCCCTGTGTTCCTGATCTTGATATTATTGGATATCCTGTTAACGACCCAGCTTGCCTTTGACCTGTCTTGTCTCCATTCCCGGCTTTTTACCCTTGGCTTGTTCCAGTGACGCTGCTTCTGCCTGCTTATCTGTGCTTGACCCCTGGCTTGCTCTTCTAACTCTGCTACTGCCTGATTAGCAGTGTATAACCCCATCTGACTCCTTACCCTGCTTGCTGCTTAACTCCTGGCTCACCTTCCATGCATGACTTCAAGCCTGGCTCCTGACTCTGCTCCTGGCTCTCCCTGCTGCCAAGTCTCACCTGGTACTCCTGAGGGACTCCTGCCCAGCAGTGCATCCTGCTCATCAGTCACCATCCAGCAGACATCTCTTCATCACCTCAGCCTGTCGCAGCTGGCAACCCCTGCTTGTCTGAGCCAAGCACTCCCTGTTACCACCTTCAGGGGTACTCTGCATTTAGCCACAAGGGAAGCCCTCTCAGCACTGCAGCCTCCGACCAGGTATGTGGCAGGTATTGTGGTGCGCTTCTGATAGTTTCCTGCAGCATTATGATGCAGGAGGCTTCGTTGATTCCTCAAATTGAGGAGTGAGTTCCTGGGGGAAGCAGGAAGGGGTGCCCATAACTGTGCTGTAAGGAATATAGAAGCCAAACACTAAGACACCAATTACCTCTGTAGCCAGGAGCTGGATATGTATATAGTCCTGCAATCAGGAGACACTGTATAGCTTTGGTGTTGGGGAGCTGTTTTGAGTGCTGAGTTGGATGCTGACTTTTTACATCCTTAATGCAGAGACAAAGCAGAGCAAAGTATCTTCGGATATATAGTCCAAATTGATGGGATTTGCCCTCTTGCTGAATCAACAGGAACTACAACTACCAGATGGCTGATAGGGAAGAACAGACTGCTGGGAGAATCTATAAGAGATGCGGATTGAGGCCTGGTGTGCTCTCTTGGGACGCCGGCTTGGATCTGAGTGCAGGGATTCTGTGACGGTGTGTTGCAGCTGAGTCACGGCCTGCACCAGCAGAATCATTCAGCGGATATTCAGAGGGACACCTGCGGACAGCACCCTTTGGCAGTTTGGCAGCAGCCTGGAGGCCGCTCCTATTCCATCTATCATGCAGTGACATCAGATTCGGGTGAGTCGTATCGCGGTGAGATGGGAGCCGAACGCCATGACCTGAGCTACGTTTCTGAGAGTCATCATCATCATCATCATCCTCATCATCATCCTCATCATCATCTCTTGTTCCGGTGTGGTAAGCTGGCAATAGACTAACCTTATAGACACTGTATACAGACACCATTGCCTCCTGCACCATCTATCATCCTTAGTGCCAAGGACCTAAGCCAAACATTATACACACTGTATACAGACATCTCTACCTTCTATCACCCCAATTCTACTTGTAGTTCTACAGAGGGCAACATTGTTAAAACAGTGACCACTGTGATTCCATTTGCAGTTTGTTCAACACAGGAAGATTTGCTTCTTTGTTCATTTACAATTGATTGATTCAGGCTGCTTTGCTCTGCCACTCAGAAATCCTTTGCATGCAATTGTTTACAAGGGCTAGCTGATGATCAACTGGATTGTCTCACAATAATACAGGACTACTTCTCACCTCCTTCCCCACTGCAGGGATTTGTTTCTACTGAGCTCATAAAGTTTCAATTCACCTTAATTGCTCTGAAAGAGCAGGTTGAATCTCAATACAGTTTCTTACTGGTAAAGATTCTAACGTTGTATTTACTGTTCTGCATCTATGTGTTGAGGAGCAGAAGAGAGGAGTCTGACACAAATAAGAGCCATTCCTTTGCCCTCCTGTTACATGTTCACATAGGTATTGTACTGTACGTTCCTTGCTGTGTACAGAGATTATAGTCTTCACTGTTGATTGTTTAATATTGATATGTGTGTAGCGATACACCCGCAGGGGCTGCTGAATATTGTGGTTCACCCGTCGCCCTGCCCAGCCTGGCATTCATCTCTCAGGCACTCCGAGACATAGAACAGTCCATAAGCTTTGTTTTTTCATTTTATTGAGGGGATTGAACTTGGATGGGAAAGAGGAATATGGGATGCCCAGTACGATTTAGCACAACTTGTTTGGGACCACTATATACACTCAGTATATACACTCCAGTCTTCTCTCCAGCACAACTCTTGCTTAAGACCTTCATTACTCCTCCAGCACTTCACTTGCTGCAGACCATTATTTGAAGACTTCTGTGCGGACGAAACGCGTCGGTGGGGACCACGTGCCTATTGCAGTCTTTCTTTTATGTATTTTATTTGCCAGCTTTTATTTTGTCTGTTCCTATATCCGTGGAATAAACTGGTATGTTTTACTACACAATGTGGAGCCGTTTCTTTTCTTCACATGGTTCCCGGTGAGGTTTGATGTCGAGGGTAGCCTTGACTCCGGTGCTACTGAAGGGACCATCCAAAAGGAGAAGTTCACCAGCACCACCAACGAAGATCCTGCCATCACTGTTTGTGGCGTTTTCCACTACAAGCCTGTAAGGTCCACTGGCCATACGGTCAAGTGTACCCAACCCATCTGGTAAGAGTCCACCTTTTTTATCTTAGAGAAGAATTGTTGGTCTTTATTGTCATCATTAACCCTCTACATCGATCTTTGGATGATAACTCACCACGGATTCAATCTATGCGCATTCCACCTCTCTTTGTGTTCAACTTTATTGTTTATTTATGACATTAGTTTGGACTTTTTATGCACTGTTCACTTTAAGTCTTTAACCATCACAGGTTTATTTGGACTTTTTCACTTGAATCATTGACCATCATAGAGTCAACTATTTGATAAACTGTTCACTTTAAGTCATTCAACATCACAGGTTATTTAGACTTAATGTAGAGTCAACTTATGCACTGTCACTTTATTTTTGAGTATATGTATGTGATGACTACAGGCTCTATATATGCACTGTCACTTTAAATAATTGAGTGACCTTGTCATATGAATCACTTCCTTTTTTTAGCGCAACACTTTTTGTTTATTTCCATGGTTGCATTTGGTCGAATGCTGTGTTTGCGGCTTTTGATTAACCAATAGCGCGATAGCCTACACTTTAAACAATCTAATTGGTTTAATCAAATCTGGTGTACCTATTTCATTGTTATCAATATCTAGAAGGAAAATGTCTGAACCCAGGGTGTCAGAGGTGGCGGAGGACTTGCAGGGTCAGGGCAACCAGTGGGGTACTGATTTAACCAGCGACCCTGACGAAAGAAGCGCTACACCTACATCACTAAATATCCCTTCCAGAGAAGCAGACATTTTCTAGAAGTCTAACTTCCAAATGATGTGTGTGTGTGTAAATATATACTGTACGTGTATGTGCTGTTACTGTATACATAGTTAAGCAGCTATTTACCATCATTATAGCATGCTTTTTCTTTTATTTCATCAGAAGAGGGATCTAAGTTCCATATTTGCTGCCTAGATAATTCTAAGAGACTGCAAAATTTTATGTAAGAGATTTTCCATGGAAAGCACCAGGAAGAGCTTCCCAATAAACTGGGCAGCAGTTTTATAGGGCCAGTAACTTCCCTAGCCCTGATGTCTGAATATTTACATACATCTATTCCTTTTATAACCACCCACACATTGCACACAGATTTCATGTACCTTAGCTTTTCTGATTTGTGTTCCCTGTTGAAAGGAGCAAAATGCGGCCAGCTGTAAATGACGACATTGTAGTAGATGCAAACGTTTATTTGTGGGGTCTCACAGTTTTATTTCACCAAATAGAAAGAACACAAACTATTGTTACTGAATTTCATTTCTCTGCAATTCATGTACGCCTACCATAAGTTGTGTGTTTTATCCCACCTACTATTTATTTTTCTCTTATTGCATTGAGATGTATCCTGGTTAGAGTTGAGCGAACCTCTGGAAGTTCGGGTTCTGCTGGTCCGTCCGAACTTCGGGACAAAGTCCGGGTCCGGGTCCGTGCCACGGACACCCTAAAGTTCGGTACGGACCCGAACGTTACAGTCCAGGTTCGCTCAACACTAATCCTGGTTATTATTGTTCTGTTGTATGCTGACTTGTAGTGTTTTAGAGCCACTAGAACATGTTTGTTTGAGATTTGGGGCATCCTCTATTTTTTTTTTCTTCCTGCTAAGTTACAGTTGGTACATTCCTAGCTAGATTCTCCATGTTTCTTCCATGTTCACTCAGTCAGTGTTAGTCATCACAGCCCCCCCCAATCCATGCGCCCCAGCTCCCTAATCTACATGCAGGGCGCAGGACGCATGGATTTCTATGGATTTTTTTTTTTAGAAGCATGTGATTAGAGCCTGAAGCTCTAATTGGCTTCAAAAAAGGGTGGGCTCGGGGCGCAGAGCGAATTAATTACTTAATTATTTGCTAATGTCTTCCTGTTACTCCTTCCGGGCCAATCGGGAAGCGGATCCAGAGACCCCATTGGCTGAGAGCCCTAAGACCCAAACGACCAGGACACAAAGGAGACGGAGGGGGAAGCCACCGCTGCCACGACCTGCATGGGGTAATTGCGGGCCTGATGGGGGCCTGGCAGGCAAGAGGGCGAGCCGGTGACCGGGGTGGGCAGTGTTGTCAATAGCGTGTGGTGGCGGGCTCAAGCAATGGGGGGGTTAGTGTGGGGTGGCAGGCTGGAGCGATGGGGGGGTCTGTGGTCAGGTCTGTCTGCCGCCCTCTAACCGATGGAGCATCAGCCGCCACTGGAGATAGGGTATGGAAAGAGACTATTAAAACATCCCCTTTACTGCACTTATGTAAAGCAAAATTGCTTTGGATTCAACTTCTGTGTCTTCCTGAAGAGTTGAGTTTCCTGTGGATGGTGCCAAGTGAGCAAGTGGCCTTAAAGTGATTGTCAACCCTTTATAAGGATTTTTACCTACAGGTAAGCCTATAATAAGGCTTAGCTGTAGGTAAAATGAATATCTCCTAAACCTGTATGGTTTAGGAGATATTCCCCCTCCCACTAGCTGCAGCGTTACTGCGCATGCACCGTGTATGTCCCGATGCAAAGGCCCGGTGCATAGCGCCGGACCTTGCCGGAGAGACGGGCTCCCGCGCACATGCATGGTAGTGACGTCTTGCGGTTCCGGCCAGTCACAGCGCTGGAGCCGCGTACCCGGAAGCAAGATCCGAGGAAAGATGCCCGCTCCCTCAGAGGGTACCGAGCAGCCTGGTTGGATCTTCGTTTCAAGGTATTTCATAATGAGCTAGTATGCGGTGCTAGCTCATTATGCTATTGTCTTGCTGTTTTGTTTTGTTCTTTTTTCACAGGGTAGACAACTACTTTAATGTCCGTACAGACTGGGTCTATGGAGGTATGCCCTGAGTTTGATGGCTTAGGAAACTAAGGAATGGACTAGGATCTCTCAATAATTATTTTTCCTACCAACCCTCCCCCAAATTAAGTAGCCTACCCTCCCTTGCCCCTAATGCATACTTACTTGAATTAAACAACCAGAAGGATTCTTTAGAACATCCAGACAAAATCTTAATTTGTCTTGGACATACCACAGTCCTATAGACACATGCACCCTATAAAATAAACAAAAAGTGTTGCGCTAAAAAAAGGAAGTGATTCATATGACAAGGTCACTCAATTATTTAAAGTGACAGTGCATATATAGAACCTGTAGTGATCACATACATATACTCAAAAATAAAGTGACAGTGAATAAGTTGACTCTACATTAAGTCCAAATAACCTGTGATGGTGAATGACTCAAAGTGAACAGGGTATCAAATACGTTGACTCTATGATGGTCAATGATTCAAGTGAAAAAGTCCAAATAAACCTGTGTTGGTTAAAGACTTAAAGTGAACAGTGCATAAAAAGTCCAAACAAATGTCCCAAATAAACAATAAAGTTGAGCACAAAGAGAGGTGGAATGTGCATAGATCGAATCCGTGGTGAGTTATCATCCAAAGATCGATGTAGAGGGTTAATGATGACAATAAAGACCAACAATTCTTCTCTAAGATAAAAAAGGTGGACTCTTACCAGATGGGTTGGGTACACTTGACCGTACGGCCTGTGGAGCTTACAGGCTTGTAGTGGAAAACGCCACAAACAGTGATGGCAGGATGTTCATTGGTGGCGCTGGTGAACTTCTCCTTTTGGGTGGTCTCTTCGGTAGCACCGGAGTCAAGGCTACCCTCGATGTCAGACCTCACCGGGAACCATGTGAAGAAAAGAAACCACTGCACATTGTGTAGTAAAACATACCAGCTTATTCCACTGATACAGGAACAGACAAAATAAAAGCTGGCAAATAAAATACATAAAAGAAAGACTGCGATAGGCACGTGGTCCCCACATTTGGCAGCTTTTATTTTTTTTATAAACATCATAATCTGCTCAAAATATATCTTTCTCACCACACGTATGAGTGAAGGATAAGAAGAGAAAAGATAAGATGACCCTAACAAAAATAGCACCCGCTGCGCTGATCCCCCCCCCGCCAAAGGTATCCCCTAGTTCGGCATGGCCCTGGGGTCCCCAGATAAATATCTGACCCAAGGGTCCCAGATTTTTTCAAAGCATTTGAGTTTGTCTTGGTGAATTGCCATTATGCGTTTGTTTATCATTAACCAAGAGAGTTTATGTTTTAGTTGATCAAACGGTAAGCTGGCTGATTTCCAAGACTTAGCTATAGTTATTTTTGCTGCTATGAATATGAAAGTTATAAGGCACCCCTGAGTCTTGTATGCATGTTCTATCTTGCCTCCCAGTAGAGCTTTTTTTGGTGACTTGACCAAGTTCACTTGGGTAAGTGAATATATAAAATTGTATACTCTAATCCAAACCTACGTACCTTTGGGCATCGCCACCAGAAGTGGTACATCGTGCCTTCTTGTCCGCAGCCGCGGAAGCATAGAGGGGATGCTCCTGGTACATAGGCTGCGATTCTCAGCGGGACCATGTACCACCTGAGAAGGATCTTGTAATTTGCTTCTATTATTGAAGTATTAATGAGAGATCTTGAGGACTCCCGGGCCATGCCACACCATTCATCCAGCTCCATCGTTTCCGGAAGATCTACTTCCTATATTTCCATATAGCTTTGTTTAATTGTGGAATCTGACAGTATTGTATATATTTCAGAAATGTGTCCCTTGATCTTATCGTGTCTCAGGCATAGGTATTCCATGCTAGTTCTCATTACAATATCAGAGTTGTGGGACAGGGTGTGTAAGAAATGTGCTATCTGAGTATATCTGAAGTGTTCAGAATCCGGCATTTGGTATTTATCTATCATGGCCCTTCGAGTCAAGATGCCCTTGTGGTCACACATATCTGCTATTCTTAGTAAGCCAGTGTAAGTCCACCACTCAAACATTCTGGGAGATAGGCACGGGGTGAATTTCCCATTTCTCAGAATGGGAGCTAGTGGAGTGTGCGGGGATTGGAAATTGTGGCTTTTTGACAATCTATCCCAAGTCGACACGGAGAAGGAGAGAGTCGGGCATAAAATTGGAGGTCGGTCTTTTGCAGGCAACCAAAGCAGATATTTAAGCGGCCAGACCAGGCATGCGCTCACCTCCATCTGCATCCAGATAGGATATGGTTGTGTAGAGTGGAATTTGATCAATTGGGCCATCTGTGCTACATAAAAATATTTTAGTAGATCAGGAGTTCCCAACCCCCCCCCCCTCCCCCACGGGGCAAACAGGGTGCGTCTGTTCACCCTAGGCCTCTTGTCTCCCCAAATAAAGGAAAGGATTTTTCTTTGAAAAGCTAAAATCTCTGGGCGTTTCAGTGCCACAGGTAGTGAAAGAAGTATAAGACCCTTGGTAATACATTCATTTTCACCGAGTGCAGTCTGCCAAACTACGACAGAGGATGGAATAGTCACCTAGTCATGTCTGCTGCTAATCTTTTAAATAGGTCTGTGTAATTTCTACAGTACAGGGTGTGTATGGATGGGGTAATGTTAACCCCCAGGTAGGGGAGGGCGTCTGTATGCCAGACAAATTTATAGGAGCGCTTGAGAGTCAAGAGTGTATCTTTATCTAGTTTGATGTTCATTGCTAGTGATTTGTCATGGTTCACGCTAAGGCCCGAAATCATTGCACCATGTTATTTTTTTTTATTTTTTTTTGTTTGCTGCATATATACATTATTTGTGTATATACCCCTGCTCATTCATGTCCCTTTTTTTCTGGTAACTTCCAAGACCTCATAATTCCTACTCCGCAGACTAGGATTGTATGAAGGGGGACAAAGTTCTTCTGGTATGGATTTTGGATGGATCCCACACATTTTTCTTTTTAACAACTGTCCCTCAGTGTGTGTATATATATATATATATATATATATATATATATATACAGTATCTCACAAAAGTGAGTACACCCCTCACATTTTTGTAAATATTTTATTATATCTTTCCATGTGACATCACTGAAGAAATTACACTTTGCTACAATGTAAAGTAGTGAGTCCCTTCAAAATAACTCAACACACAGCCATTAATGTCTAAACCGCTTGCAACAAAAGTGAGTACACCCCTAAGGGAAAATGTCCAAATTGGGCCCAAAGTGCCAATATTTTGTGTGGCCACCATTATTTTCTAGCACTGCCTTAACCTTCTTGGGCATGGAGTTCACCATTGCTTCACAGGTTGCCACTGGAGTCCTCTTCCACTCCTCCATGACCACATCACGGAGCTGGTGGATGTTAGAGACCTTGCGCTCCTCCACCTTCCCTTTGAGGATGCCCCGCAGATGCTCAATAGGGTTTAGGTCTGGAGACATGCTTGGCCAGTCCATTACCTTTACCCTCAGCTTCTTTAGCAAGGCAGTGTTTGTCTTGGAGATGTGTTTGGGATCATTATCATGTTGGAATACTGCCCTGCGGTCCAGTTTCCAAAGGGAGGGGATCATGTTCTGCTTCAGTATGTCACAGTACATGTTGCCATTCATGGTTCCCTCAATGAACTGTAGCTCCCCAATGCTGGCAGCACTCATGCAACCCCAGACCATGACACTCCCTCCACCATGCTTGACTGTAGGCAAGAAACACTTGTCTTTGTGCTCCTCACCTGGTTGCCGCCCCACACGCTTGACACCATCTGAACCAAATAAGTTTATTTTGGCCTCATCAGACCGCAGGACATGGTTACAGTAATGCATGTCCTTAGTCTGGTTGTCTTCAGCAAACTGTTTGCGGGCTTTCTTGTGCATCATCTTTAGAAGAGGCTTCCTTCTGGGACGACAGCCATGCAGACCAATTTGATGCAGTGTGCGGCGTATGGTCAGAGCACTGACAGACTGACCCCCCTACTCCTTCAACCTCTGTGGCAATGCTAGTAGCACTCATATGTGTATTTCACAAAGACAACCCCTGGATATGACACTGAGCACATGCAGTCAACATCTTTGGTCAACCATGGCAAGGCCTGTTCTGAGTGGAACCTGTCCTGTTAACCCACTGTATGGTCTTGGCTACCTTGCTGCAGCTCAGTTCAGGGTCTCTACAATCTTCTTATAGCCTAGGCCATCTTTATGTAGAGGAACAATTCTTTTTTTTTTCGAACAACAGAGAGTTCTTTGTCATGAGGTGCCATGTTAAACTTTCAATGACCAATATGAGAGAGTGAGAGAGATAACACTAAATTTAACACACCTGCTTCCCATTCACACCTGAGACCTTGTAACACTAATTAGTCACATGGCACCGGGGAGAGAAAATGGCTAATTGGGTCCAATTTGGACATTTTCACTTAGGGGTGTACTCACTTTTGTTGCCAGTAGTTTAGACATTAATGGCTGTATGTTGAGTTATTTTGAGGGGCAGCACATTTACACTGTTATACAAGCTGTACACTCACTACTTTACATTGTAGCAAAGTGTAAATTCTTCAGTGTTGTCATATGAAAAGATATGTAAAGATGTAATAAAATATTTACAAAAATGTGATGGGTGTACTCACTTTTGTGAGATACTGTATAGCAGTCTTGTGACTTCTATCAGTGTTTGGTTAAAACTTGTAGAAGGGGTTTTCCTTCCACTCTGACTGTCCTATGAGGCTGCAGAACCCCTGACCCTCTGTCTGGGCAGTGCCGATTGACCCCGTGCTGATCACATGCACCCTCCCAAGAAAAAAAGGAAAAACTATCTAGCAATACATACCAAACTGAGTATGTGCAGAGTGACTCCAAAGGCTCTGTCTTATCAGAAGGTGGATTGGGGATAGTGGAAGAAGGGGAGGATCAGAGAAGGCAGGATCAAACAGCTTTTTTACACAATGGAGAGGATTTACCCCTTAGGTTCCTCATTGAGCATAATAAGCATGCTTTACTGCATATACAGACGTATTTTACAGTAGTGGGTTTAGTAACACTTTAAACTAAAAACAAAAACACAAAAATAAAATGCAACACATTACAGTTTACTATTTATTTTGATTTGTTTCTTGGTGTCATACATTTTTTTTTTACTGTATGCTATATACAGTATCAGTGAATGTCCTCATGTATTCAACTCATCACTTTCAGCTGGACTTGTACTGTAATGTTGGAAGATTCACTGTTTATCCAAGCAGCTTCCTCAACTCTAAGGCCTCATGCACAATTTATGCTTTGGCCATCCCTCCTAGATGCCTTTTCTGCTGGCAGGGGCATTTTGGAAGAAAAAATGTTTGACGCTTGTAAATGCGTGTAATGTGTATTTAAGCATGTTTAGGTACATCAAGCGCTTGGGCAGAATTATAATTTATGAGTGGGGGACAGCTCTATAGAGAAAATGAACATGCAGCCAAAGCCATTTTTAAGCCCAGTTGTGGTTGAAAATTTAGTTGGTCTACCTGACTGTGGTTTGGTTTAGATAGAATCCCTCATTTTCCACTTCTTGATTAGAGTTTGAACACTGCTGATTGGCATTCTCAATTCCTTGGATACCTTTTTATATCCCTTTCCCTGTTTTATACAGTTCCACTTCCTTTTCCCGCAGATCCTTTGACAATTCTTTTGCTTTTCCCATGAATCCAGAAATGTCAGTGCAGCACTAGAGGAAAGATGCAAGGGTCTATCAGGAGTCCAGAAACTCACTGGCATTTTATACACACACACACACACACACTAATTACAAGCAAACAAATCACAGGTGAGCATGGTTACCTTTAATAGCCATTCAAACCCCTTTGTGTCAACTTGTGTGCATGTTAGCAGGCCATAATCACCAGGGTATGTAAACTTTTAAACAGGGTCATTTGGGTAGTTTCTGTTGTCATTATGATTTAAAAAGAGTAAACACAGTTGATTGATAATAAATGGATTCTGCCAAACACTAACCATGAGTGAAATAAATGTTTTTGTGTTCTCATTCATATTCTCTGAAAAATAGCCAAGAAATCATACATTCTGCCAGGGTATGTAAACTTATGAGCACAACTGTATGTTCGCTATTTGCTTACCTTTGTGAATAGGTTTTCTTCTTTAATAAAGACGCTTGTTTTTATACTATTGCACAATTAGAGTGCATTTTATTTCTTATGTGTAATATCGGGGACATACTGGTTGTGTGGAGGAGGAGAGCACAGGTGGCCCTACGGGATTGAGATATCATCTTATAAAGTGTTTTATGCCAATCTGTTACAAGAGAGGCATATCGTTGTGGTGAAAACTGAAAGTATGATATGTTACGCGCAAACGGATATAAATATGCTCTGAGAACTGCTGCCTCCACCGAACTCACCCAAGGGTGGGTAGTGAGAATAATATGGTAGTATTAAGGTGGTTGTGGCGCTGCTCTCTTTGGAATTAAAAATAATGTCTATAACCAACTAATTTCCAGCATGCTGGTAGAGAAATAAAAATGCAAAAAATGCAAAAAATTATAAAGTACCAAAAAATGTGGTATAAACCGAAGGGGAATATTCTCATAGACCCCCGATTGTGGTGAGGCTGTGTAGGCTGGAATAAGTCATATGTATCTATATATGTTGGTTCAATGTATCTGGTGAATAAAAAGTTAAAATGTGTATACAAACTTAATATGTGTGTGGGTGATAATTTTAGTGGATAATAAATAAGTGGTTCTAGCTTATGTATATTCCTGTGGGTGTATAAATTACAATAAAGGTATAAAGGTTTATAAAGGTGTGGAAGCTGTGTTGATTAGAAAAATTAATAGAATAAAAAATAAATAAAAAATAAATTGTAAATATACAAAAAAATAAAAAATACAAATACAATAGTTCATATAAATGACAAGAAGTCCGCTTGATTTGGTAAAGTGATATAAAATCTTCTCCTGAAAGATGCAGAAATAATAACGGAATCATGCCTCCTAAGGCAATAATAAAGACGTAGAAAGTCCTCTTCTAAAATATAGTGAAATGGTTTAGTTCGCCTGAAGAACAGTAAATATACTTGATAACATAAACATAAAAAATAAAAAAACATATAAATGTTAAATAAAAAATAAATAAAAAATAAGATAATTAAAAAGATTAGTTGTGTCGAAGGTGTGGAAATATTTGGAAATATGGAAATAACATTAAATATGTGGGTGTCCTTATATGTATTCGATCTTGGTGAATAAATAATAGGTGATTTTAATAGTGGGTGTGTGTATAATTCAAACATATGTGTAAAATTGAAAAATAAGTGGTCTATGTAACTTG
>BLSH010501542.1:814107-835834 GCA_018402905.1 Glandirana rugosa | reverse complement strand
CCAGTGACCTTCACGTTGTACCGTGGAGTACCGTTTCTTGAGAGACTTCTAGACTTTTTTCTTAACAACGAAATGTATTTCTACCGGATCCGATATTCTTCTAACGGTTCTGGGACTTTGGCTCGACGTCGTGCCACCGGTTCTGGTATTTCGCCAAATTGTCCTGTCCAAGGTGACTCTTGTCCGGAGCGGTACCAGTTGATTTCTTCAACTCACGTGCACGAGTCGCACTATAGGTCTCCGACAGAAACCCTTTATCGACGTCTCCAACTTCACCACCCCCCCAGTCGGACAGTCACGAGTCTGGTATGCGGCGTGTGACAGAAGAGGCTTCCTTCTGGGACGACAGCCATGCAGACCAATTTGATGCAGTGTGCGGCGTATGGTCTGAGCACTGACAGGCTGACCCCCCCACCACTTCAACCTCTGCAGCTATTTCCCAAAGACAGCCTCTGGATATCACGCTGAGCACGTGCACTCAACTTCTTTAGTTGACCATGGCGAGGCCTGTTCTCAGTGGAACCTGTCCTGTTAAACCGCTTTATGGTCTTGGCCACCGTGCTGCAGCTCGGTTTCAGGGTCTTGGCAATCTTCTTATAGCCTAGGCCATCTTTATGTAAAGCAACAATTCTTTTTTCAGATCTTCAGAGAGTTCTTTGCCATGAGGTGCCATGTTGCACTTCCAGTGACCCGTATGAGAGAGTGAGAGCAATAACACCAAATTTATCATACCTACTCCCCATTCACACGTGGGACCTTGTAACACTAACGAGTCACATGACATCAGGAAGGGAAAATGGCTAATTTGGCCCAATTTGGACATTTTCACTTAGGGGTGTACTCACTTTTGTTGCCAGTGGTTTAGACATTAATGGATGTGTGTTGAGTTATTTTGAGGGGACAGCAAATTTACACTGTTATATAAGCTGTACACTCACTACTTTCTTCAGTGTTGTCACATGAAAAAATCTAATAAAATATTTACAAAAATGTGAGGGGTGTACTTACTTTGTGAGACACTAAATATATAGGAAAATGGAAATACACGTTAACTCAACCAGGGTTCTTCCAATGTATGCTAGAACCTTCAGAGATTATTAATTCATCCTGTCTGAAATTATCTCATGCAACCACTAACACCAATGAATTTTTAGCTCTCAAGGGGAGCATGATTTTCACAAACCACCAATGTAAGGCTACCTTCAGACTGCAGCCACGGCCACGGTAAAACCCCGCTAGTTTTACCAGTGTTGTAGCTCCGCTTTTCAGTCGGGAGCGTGGTGCGCTTAACCTCCCACAACGGGTTAAAACGGGGTTAAAAGTGCTGGCGCTCCACGCTTCCGAGGCAGTGTGCAGCTGCTATGGAAGCGCTTGCCATTCATTTCAATGGCAGGCGCAGTAGAGGAGCGGTGTATACACCGCTCACCTCACCGCCCCAAAGATGCTGCTTGCAGGACATTTGTAACATCCCACAAGCGTACCGCCCCAGTGTGAAAGCACTCAGGGCTTTCACATTGGGGAGGATTGGGGGGATTTTTGATGCGCTTTACAGGCGCTATTTATAACTAAATAGCACCTGTAAAGTGCCTCAGTGTGAAAGTAGCCTTAGGGGCATTTTTCCTTCTGACCACCAGTGTAGTAAAGTCCTTCTCCCACTAACCATCATTCTAAGGCCACTTAAACACTGAGGCGGTTTTCAGGCGTTTTAGCACTAGACATAGCCTTTACTTAACGCCTGAAATCTGCCTCAAATCTCCTGCCCATTCATTTCAGTGAGACTCTTCACTCTACACTGGGGCGGGGCGCTTGTGGGATGTTCACAAAAGTCCTGCAAGCTACACCTTTGGGGTGGTACGGGAGCGGTGTATACACCGTTTCTAAACCACCCTGCCCATTGAAATGAATGGGTACCCCTGCTGAAGCGCCTCCAGAGCGCTAAACGAGCGCTTTTAACCCCTTTTTAACCTCCTCGGGGAGGTTAAAAGTGCCCCGCTCCTGTCTCAAAAGCGGCACTGCAGCGCCAATAAAGCACCGCTAAACGAGTGGCGCTTTACCGCGACCACAGCCTGGGCTGCAGTGTGACAGTGGCCTTATAGGGCCTTTCTCCCATTGACCACCAATATGAGAAGAATTGTTTCCTAATGACTACCAATATAAGGGAATCCTTCCCCACTGATCACTATCTAAGGGAGCTCTTTGCTGACTACCAGTAAAGAGAGCACTTCACTGGCTGCTAAATATGAGCTTATGAGTTCTCCCAAATCATCTCTATCAATATCATTAACTAAATATGGGCATGTGTCCATAAAGGGCCCTAATGTCACCAGTATCCTGCCCCTTTGCTTAAATGTGTAGCAAGATAGAGAATGCCCACAGCCATACCTCCCAACCTTTTGAGATGGGAGCAAGGGACATCTATTAGCAAAAGAATGTTGGCATAGGACACACCCCCGGCCACGCTCTCTTAAAGGATATTTATACAAAAAAAGGGATTGGTTAAATCCACAAGTGCTTTTTTTACCACTACTATTCCTTTATATTGGCTTTTGAAATGTACAAATGCAGCAATTTAGAAGTTGGGTGAAAGGTTTAGCACTGGGAAACATTTTTTGAAAGATAAAAAGTGCATTTTATATACAACTATTTAGATCAGAACAAAATGAGGGACAAATCAGGGGGAATGAGGGACGGAGGGACATTGTTCCAAATCAGGGACAGTCCCTCGAAATCAGGGACAGTTGGGTGCTATGACCACAGCTGGTTGGACTAAAAGGCCTCATACACACGGACTTTTTTGACACCAGCATTTTCTGGCATTTTTTGCAGCTCTCCATGTTAGTCAATGGCCTCATAAAAACGTCGGCGTTTTTGAGCTGTAGATGGCGTTGGCGTTAGTGAGCAGAAAGTAGAACCCACGGCCTTCACGTTCTGAGGCTGTAACGTTTTGGCATTTTTTGACGCCGACGCCGCAAAATGCCAACAAACGCCAACTAATATTGTACCGGCATTTTCCGGCGTTTTATGACGGCGACGTTTTTAGGTTGAAAAATAGCAGAGGGATGATTTTTTTTAAAAAAACGCCTATTGACGCCGACGCTCACTAACGCTCACTAACGCTGATGCATAACGCCGAAAAACGCTGATTTTTTTTCCTTAACGTCGGGGCCGACGTTTTGTTTATTTTTAAAGATACGCCCGTGTGTATGAGGCCTAAGATAGCACAAAGTGGAAGTTTAGATATATACAGTTATCATTAGCAGGGCTTCCTGGACTCCAGAAAGTTATTTCAAGAGTTTCTCCATGTTAAAAAAAAAGTTGAGAAAGGCTGCTTCAACCCTGTAATTAATAATCCAACGGGGAGCTGAATCCAAAGCTGTAGATCTCTTCTGGTGGTGGCTTGTACACATTTATAACCCCTGTGCTGTTTCTCCAAGCTTGAGTTTAAAACTCTTAATAAAAGCAGAAAAATCCTGGCTTTCCCCCAGCAAGTCACAAGGGATGGTTTTCTGGCTACATCATCTACAGTAGATTGGATGTCAGATCAGCAGCGGACCACCAGGAAAATCAAATGCTTGTTGGGGAAAGGCAGGTGAATTCTCTGCTGGTGCTTATGGCACCGTTTCAGGGGAACATTTAAAAATAAATATCACATTAAAATAAATATCTATAATTTAGGTTTTGCATTGTGAACTGAACAAAAAAATAATTTGCATCGGCCCATTACCATTGCATTTGTACACATCGCTCTTTTACATCTAATCACATAATAGGTATCATTTTCTTCCGAGAAAAAAAAAATTATCTCTGGATCGGGATAGAAAATTTTAATGTGGCCAGAATATCTCCTCCCTGTTATCCATGTAAATCAAACCTTTCACATGTGAGCAAAATCTCAGTGCTGCAGACCAGGTTTAATGTGGAACGGAACCCAAGACTTTTGAATAGAGAAAAATTAACATTTTAACCACTTCAGCACCGGAAGGTTTTACCCCCTTCCTGACCAGGCCATTATTTGCAACACGTCATTGCGTTACTTTAACTGACAATTGCGCGGTCGTGCAACGCTGTACCCAAATAAAATTAATGTCTTTTTTCCCACAATTAGAGCTTTCTTTTGGTGGTATTTGATCACCTCTGCGTTTTTTATTTTTTGCGCTATAAACAAAAAAAGAGCATAAATTTTGAATAAAAAACAATATTTTTTACTTTCTGCTTTAAAACATTCCCAATAAAAAAATTTACAAAATCGAATTTCTTCATCAATTTAGGCCAATATGTATTCTGCGACATATGCTTGGCAAAAAAATCCCAATAAGCGTATATTGATTGGTTTGTACAAAAGTTACACCATCTACAAAATAGGGGATAGAGTTAGGAACTTTTAATTCATTTTATTGTTCTACTAGTAATGGCGGCGATAAGCGATTTTTAGCGGGACTGCGACATTGTGGTCGACAAATCTGACACTTAGTGACACTTTTTGGGAACCAATACAGTGATCAGGGCTAAAGAAATGCACTGACCAATGTATAAATGACACTGGCAGGGAGGGGGTTAACACCTGGGGCGATCAAGGGGTTAAATGTGTCCTAGGGAGGTGCTTTTTAACTGTGGAGGGGAGTGTCACACTGGAGAAAAAGAGAGATTGTGTTTCAGCTTAGCTAAGACATTAGATCTCTCTGTTCCTCCCTGACAGATCAGCCATTTGCCTAGTTTACAGAGAACGATCAGCTAATCGTGCCAGCCATCGCGGCCGCCGGACCCGATGATTGGCTCCCACTGTGTCCAATCAGAGCGGAAACAGCGCTCCTGCGGCACGCGTGCGCCCCTAAGCTGCGTGCACAAAACCATGTACCAGTACGTGGTTTTGCGCAGCCGGGCAGCCCTGCCGCAGTATATATGCGGTGGGCGGTCCGGAGCTAGTTTTAGTTGTTATGACCACCCAGGGACACAGCAGAATAAACATTAGAGCAGACCTGTGCTTTCCAGCACAGTGGCTTAATGGTTTGCACTTCCACCTTGCAGTCTTTGGTGTAGCCTCATTGAAGGTATTCCCGAGTGTGGCTCAGGGTGAGTTTTCACTACAAATAGCGGTAACCCCGAGCCACACTCGGGATTGCATCGCTGGATCCAAGTCTGGGTTACTTACCTTGTTCCCTGGATCCAATGATGTCCCCCCACTGTGTCTGCGGGCTGTGTCCTCCGCCCAATGCCTCTATGATGCCAGGCTTCGTTCCATGCGAGGGTTGAAAATTGAAAAAGTGAAACACACAACACATACAGTACACTGTAATCTGTAAGATTCCATTATTGTATCAAATCATTCCACATCCCCTTTGTCCCTAGTGGTTTGCCCATTGCCCTGCATGCACTTTTATATTATATACCATATATACTCGGGTATAAGTCGAGTTTTTCAGCACATTTTTTGTGCTGAAAAAGACCCCCCTTGACTTATACCGGAGTCAGTGTCTGTGGGTGATCAGTAGTTTCACATTAAACAGAGCCGTGCTGCTTCTAAGAGCCGTTCTGTGCTTGTAACTGTGACTAATCACATTGGAATGTAGAGAATGCTGAGAGAGGTGTCAGATTTTCAGCTTGATGTCGGAAGGTGGACGGGACAAGCTGATGTTAGCTGTTCAGTCCCGCCTACCTCCTGATCTCAGTGAAGAGCTGCTGCTCTCTCTCAGCATTCTCTACATTCCAATGTGATTAGTCACAGTTAAAAGCACAGAACGGCTCTTAGAAGCAGCACAGCTCTGTTTAACCACTTCCCGCCCGGCGCATTGACAAATGACGTCCGGGGCGGGTGGCTCATTATCCTGACTGGACGTCTATTGACGTCCTCAGGATAATCCGCGATCGCGCGCCCCTGGGGGCACGCATCGCGGCGATCGGTGGTGCCGTGGGTCAGTCTGACCCACCGCATTACCGACCGAGGTAAAAGGCTTCGATCCGAAGCCTTTTACCATGTGATCAGCTGTGACCAATCACGGCTGATCACAGTGTAAATAGGAAGAGCCGTTTATCGGCTTTTCCTCTGCTCAGGTCTGCAGACCTGAGCAGCGGAGAGCCGATCAGCTGCTCTCCTGACAGGGGGGGGCTGCACTGAACGTTTATCAGCGCAGCCACCCTCAGGATCACCCCACTGGACCACCAGGGAGCCGGATCAGGACCACCAGGGAGCCCCCCTCCCAGGACATCACAATGAGGCCGCCCAGGACCACCAGGGAAGGCGCACAGAGGCCGCCGAGGACCACCAGGGAGCCCCCACTAGACCACCAGGTAAGGGCAATATTATGCACTGTAGGGATGGCACTGTGCCCATGTATGATGCCTGCCAGTGCCATCCCTAACAGTGCTTGTTGCACCAGTGCCCACCACTGCCACCTATAAGTGCCCACCTGTGCCACCTATCAGTGCCCGCCTGTGCCACCTAAAAGTACCCACCTGTGCCACCTAAAAGTGCCCCCTGTCAGTGCCCATCAGTGCCCAGTGCCACTTATCAGTGCCGCCTAGGAGTGTCCATCAGTGCTGCATATCAGTGCCACGTATCAGTGCCCGTCAGTGTTGCTTGTCAGTGCCGCCATCAGTGCTGCATATTTGCCCCATCATCAGTGCAACCTTATCAGTGCCAATCTGTACTGCCTCATCTGTGCCCCTCAGTGTAGCCTCATCGGTGCCCACCAGTGTAGCCACATCAGTGCCCGTCAGTGAAGGAGAAAATGTACTTTACACAAATTTTTGGGACAGAAACAAAGAAAAATGTTTTGTTTTTTTTCAAAATTTTTGGTCTTTTTTTTTGTTATAGCACAAAAAATAAAAAACGCAAGGGTGATCAAATACCACCAAAATAAAGCTCTATTTGTGGGAACAAAATGATAAAAATTTTGTTTGGGTACAACTTCGCACGACCGCGCAATTCTCATTCAAATCGCAACAGCACTGAAAACTGAAAATTGGTTTGGGCAGGAAGTGTTCTAAGTGCCTGGTATTGAAGTGGTTAATGTTAAACTAAACTACCCTTACTCATCCCTTATGTGTTCTGGCTACAGTCTCTGTGTCCTGGCTAATATCCCTGTGTCCTGGCATTAATATCCCTGTGTCCTGGCATTAATATGCATTAATATCCCTGTGTTCTGGCTAAAATCCCTGTGTTCTGGCTAAAATCCCTGTGTTCTGGCTCCCTGTCCCTGTGTTCTGGCTCCCTGTCCCTGTGTTCTGGCTGCTGCATTTCACACCCTAGGCTTATACGCGGGTCAATAAGTTTTCCCATATTTTTTGGGCAAAAGTAGAGGGGTTGGCTTATACACGGGTCGACTTATACACGAGTATATACGGTATGTCATTCTTTCTGCCTGGAAACTTGAGAAAGTCCATGGCATAAAAAAGTGTCCCTTTACATCAAAAGCACTTTTTGACCAGCTAGAAAACACCGATAGTAAATAAGAATCATTTGCAGAATTGAGTGATACTGATTTTTGGGGAAATTTATCATCAGACACTGAAAATGACGACAGCGACAATTCTGCAACTAGATTACATTATTGAATATTTTTTTTATTATTATATTATTATTTTTGATAATAATTTATAGTTATGTATTATATTATAATTTTTTTTCATATATATTATAATTTATGATTTTGTTATTTTCAAACTTTATCATACCCGGGATGTCTACTAGACTCTTGTTTTAAGTGAGTTATTCCTAAGAATTACAGGCCTACAATATAAAACGCCGAATTTTAATGCGAAAAAATGTACCGCTTTGAGATGCAAAAATCTGACATAATCATATCACCAGGGAGATTAAAGCGGAGTTCCACACAGAATTTTTTTTTTTTAGGTAATCCGTTCTGCTACACTTGTCTGCATACTTTAATGCGTGCCACTTAACAATTCGACGCTCAATTTCCAGATTTTTAAATTACTTACTTTTGAAGTCAGCTCTGCAGAGCGCTTCCATCTTCATTGTGGGCATGTGAAGCCCACTAGCAGTCTCTTCCGGGATATCGTGATGCTGGCTACCCAGCATGCACCTCCCAATCTTGCGCGTGCACAGTAATCACTGGGAGTAGCACAGGAAGAGTATCTTGTTGCCATAAAAATGGGCGGCGATAGAGGAAGTGCCCGCCACGTTGTTATAGCACTGCTACGACCCGCAGATGCCAGTTGTCTCCTTGGATTGATGACACGCATCTCCCAGGAGACATTGCAAAGCTGGAAATGACGCGCGCGGCTGTGAAGGACAAAGTCACAATAGAATACAGAATTAATAAAGTAAGTGACCTAGAAAAAAAAATGATATGTTCATTTATACTTACTGCACACATTACTGCTGGATGGAGAGGAAAATATGGGTGGAACTCCCTTTTAAGTACTGGCCAGAACATTATATTTACATGGAGATTGGCTTTAATATGTGTATGCTTGTGAGATAGAGACCATAGATTGTAGGCTCCTTTAGGGCAGGGACTAGTGTGGTGGCAAAGTTTTATGTGTGTACCCTTAAATCTGAACTTAAAATGGTTGTAACCCCCAAAAAAAAATAATTGTCTTGATCCTTTAAAGCATGATAGACAGCACAGTGCTTGTGCTGTGTCATTTACACCTCTCTATGTTCTAAAAAACCTGGCTGATTCTGCCAGTTCCTGTGTCCCCCGTCTGTGCTGACCACGATAAACATGGCTGCTGAGCCCTGATTATCGTGGTCAGTTTACGTGCCTTCATCAGCCGCTGGTCTCCTCTCTCCCCCCTTTCCCCCTCCCACCCTGCCTGTCAGCTCGGGAGTGCGTAATATTCCTATTCAAAAATTCTGTGTTACAGGTTTATATTATGTCCATTGTGTGTCTTTGTGTAAAATTATTGCTGAAAATACCTTAATTACAGCGCCACTGGGCGCTCACGTGACCCCCCCCCCCGCTCTCCTCCCAGCTGATGTCAGCAGGGAATCTCGGCCCCTCCCTCTGCAGTGCTCAGAACGGGGACAGAGAGCTCCGGCAGGTCACGTGAGCGCTCAGCGGTGCTGTAATTATGGTATTTTCAGCAATGATTTTACACAAATAAACACAATGGACATTATATAGTTCTTGTAACACAGCGGATTACATCATTTAATATAATGACTTTACAACCACTTTAACCACTTGCCAACCAGTCGCCGCACTTATACTGCAGCAGGTCGGCTCTCCTGTGAGATTGCAGGTGCAGCGAGAGCACATCCGTGGGTCCGGCGGACTCGATCGTTGTACACAGAGGCAGAACAGGGATCTGCCTATGTGAACAAGGTGGATCCCCGTTCTGACAGGGGACATCTCAGAGATCTTCTGTTCCAGTGATCGGGAACAGCGATCTCTGTCATGTCCCTGGCAGCCCATCCCCTCTACAGTTAGAACAACACACAGGGAACACAGTTAACCCTTTGATTGCCCCCTAGTGTTAAACCCTTCCCCGCCAGTGTCATTTCTACATTGATCAGTGCATTTTTATAACACCGACCAATGTAACAATGTCACTGGTCCCCAAAAAGTGTCATTTGAGGTCAGATTTGTCCGCCACATTGTTGCAGTCCACTAAAAATTGCAGATCGCCGCCATTACCAGTAAAAAATAAATAAATAAATAAAAGTCCATAAATCTTTCCCGTAGTTTGTAGACGTCATAACTGTTGCACAAAACAATCAATATACGCTTATTGAGATTTGTTTTAACTACAAATATGTAGAAGAATAAATATTGGCCTAAACTGATAATTAAATTTGTTTTTTTACTTTTTTTTTTGGGATATGTATTATAGCAAAAAGTAAAAAATATTGTTTTTTTTTTTCAAAATTGTTGCACTTTTTTGTTTATAGCGCAAAAAATAAAAATCACAGAGGGGATCAAATACCACCAAAACAAAGCTCTATTTGTGGGGAAAAAAGGACATCAATTTTGTTTGGGTACAAAGTTGCACGACCGCGCAATTGTCAGTTAAAGTGATGCTGTGCCGTATCGCAAAAAATGGCCTGGTCACTACGGGGGTAAATCCTTCCAGTCCTTAAGTGGTTAAAACAGATGTAAAACCACAATTTGAAATTTTTCTTTTCCAATCATTTTTATTGAAATATATTTTACAAGAGAAAGGTATAAACAACATTTTTTGCAATTTTTATTGGGACTGCGATGTTGCGGCAGACATGTCGGACACTTTTGACACTTTTTTGAGACCATTGGCATTTATACAGCGATTTTTGATAGCTCCAATTGCTGGGACTTCATTTACACTTCAGCTATCAACAGGGGAACCCCACTGACAGCTGAATGATTCATCGGTTGTTAAGGATGTGGCAGCACCACTCCTTAACAACTGATAATTTCTGGCTTTTTTTTTTTTTTTTACATTTCAGCTGTCAGTGGGGGAATCCTGCTGACAGCTGAACAAACTGAGCCTGAAAGTATCAGTTTCAGGTATTAGAGCATTTGCACAAGTACCGATACTTGTGCAAATGCTTAGTATCAGCACTGATACCGGTATTGGCGCAACTCTAAAAATGTATGCCCCTTTTTTAAAACCGCACTGCACCTTTGTTGCCAGAGTTTTGGCACTCAATTTCGCATGTACATTAGCAAGGTGTATTGCGGGGTGGTAATTATGAGAACACGCAGTCTCCACCAGCGCTAAAAGACCTCCATTGTGAAAAGCGACAAGGACATCATTATTTCAAGACTAGGCGGATGCTGCCCTCCTCAGATGGGGTAAACCGACAAAAACTGGAAAATCATGGCAGCTTAGCTCTGAGGAAGAGGGTATGCCCCCGAAACGCGTCAGTTTTCACCCATCGCTGTGTTCCGCATTGTAAAATGCAGTGTTTTTATGGCTTATTGAGAGATGCCACTTTGTGAGTATTCACTTGTAAACTGTTTTAAACAGTTTATCAAAGCGGAGTTCCACCCACGTAAAAGTCAGCAGCTACAAAAAGTGTCGCTGCTGACTTTTAACAATTGGCCACTCACCTGTCCCTCGCTCCAGTGATGCGGTTGCCCAAGGCCTCGCTCCTCTCTCCCTCCCCTCGGCGGCGCCGGCATCATGAGTGTGGGCACCCGGCTTTGGCTTCAAAGCCGGGCGCGCACTGCACATGCGTGAGTCACGCTGCGCCTTGTGACTGGCCAGCGTATCTTCTGGGGCCTGTGACGTGTCCCAGAAGATCGCCGAGAGGGAGGGGGGAAGGTGGGGTGGACTTCCTTCCCTGAGCCGCAGCCAGGGGAGGAAGTGGACATGGGACCCTGTGAAAACAGGGTCCCTGGTCACCCCCCCAAAAAAAGAGGGGTTACCTTCCATTAAAGTCCTAAAGTGGAACTTCCGCTTTAAATTTCAAATTCACTAGGTTTGCGCGCCTTCCTTTTTCTTGATTTTCCAGTATTGGTGTTAAGATTTAATGGCACTGCCATGCGCCTGCAAAAGGGATGCACATTTTTGTCCATTGCAGGAGCACATGTGATTTTGCGAACGTTCCCGGCATCACATAAATGTGAACCTAGCCTAAAGCTGTATTGCTTTGTCCAGTGCTGTTAATCAACAGTTTCCACATTCTTACAGAAAGAGAGAGCAGAGGGATGACCTTATAAGTCTGCTGCTTCTTTTTCTTTGTCAAATCACAGTCTGGGGGCAGGTTGGGGACCAAGCTGTATTGCTTAACCGAAAATAAAACTTGAAAAAAAAAAGTAAGGTCACTGACCTGACCGGGTTTTCTGAATCACAAGACAGGCTCAACACAACTACAAATCTTTTTCCAGGTAAAATTGTTAATAGCTGTGTATTTTGGACGCTTTCCTTCAGTAAATTGTAAGTTTTCATTTTTTTTTCCTTGTTACTCATTAATAAAACAACAAAACAGGCATATTAATGACTTCCATAAGGATTTGTAGTGTGTCTTTCTCTGTGCACATGACTATAGCAATAGTCAAGTCCCTCGTACTCATAAAACACATCACCGCGCACGTCTCTAACTGGAGCGCTGCCCGACCGTCTAGACTCCAGAACATCGGTGGCCAGTTAATGTGAGGTTAAATGGGCTGAGAAAGAGATATTTCTCATAACACTGGTCTGGAACCCGGCCAGAAATACAATAACTTTAATAACCACTGGATAAAACAAATATCTCAGGTCACCAGAAGATCCTGCACTCCTGAACTGCTGCAGTAATATCAGTATATTTTTACATCACCTCCAATAATATTATCATTTTATGATGGCTGCCAGGAAAGGGATTAACAAGAAATTTGTGTTGGGAACTTTTCTGTTGGGTAACTTTTAGATCAGCCAGAGTGGAGGCATTAATATCTATAACGAGACACAATTAATAAAGATGAATAAAATCATAATAATCAGCTCCGCTGTAATAAATAATGTCCAAAGGATTTCTATAGACATTGGCACTATGCGTTGTGTTAACACGTGTGATAACATATAGAATTTTAGTCTGGTAAGGCGCTTGAATAGGTTTGCAGTGCACCTAAACATACAAAAAATTGGAACAGTGCCATTGCTGCCAATAGGCTGCAACTTGTCATGGGATTTGATCTCCCAAATCGCATGACAAGTCGCTCCATCGTGAACCTAGGCTCAGCCCAGGTTCACACTTTGGTGTCCGTTTATGAAGCAGTGTAAAAAATCCACTGCTTCGTTCTCCGGCATTCACAGAGGAGATTGTTCTCCTCTGGGTGCCAGTTTATGAAGCCATGTAGATCACTTCACCTCTAGCGAAGTGAAGTGATCTACAAACGGTTCAAACAGCAGAGAACTCCCCTGATACTGGAATCTCGTGAGACATAACGAGATTACAGCACCAGAAATTCACAGAAACACTGAGATGTTGGTTTATTAAGCAGTGATAAATTATCACTGCTCAGTAACGGACATTCTCGGAGGAGACCGCCCAAACAGTTAATAAAATTATAAGTCCCCCTACACTATATATGTATATATAAGCACATACACACATTATATATGCACATATACACACATACATTATATATACTTATATATATATATATATATATACATCATATACATGTATGTACATATATACACATATACAGGGCAGGGGGACATGGCTAATGTGTTGGGGGGTCTGAACGAGGCAGGAGGAAGTCTATAATCTTCCTCCTTCCCCGGGATTCCCTCTTCACTCCCCCGGTTCACCACCTCTGAGCTGGTGAATCGAGCAGTGTGATATCTGACCGAGATCGCCAGTGAAGTGCGGAGATCGCAGCTTCATAAACTGCCCGTTTCTGTGTCAGTGAATGACAGTTCTCCATGTGCAGATATAATCGTCGGAGAAGGTGTTCTCTCCCCATTATCTCTGCTTCATAAACCAAAAAAGAGCTGTGATCAGCGGTGATCCTTGGGACCACCGCTGATCACAGTTTCATAAACGGACACCTGAGTGTGGAAATGAAATGAAGCGAGTTCAGCTGAACTCGCACCATTTCATTCCCGCATGTCAATCCCGATTTCAGTGGCGATTTCACAGGCATCTGTGCGGGTTTCTGCACAGATTTCTATGGAAATCACACCTGAAATCGCAAAAAGTAGCACAAGAACTACTTTTTTAAATCGGTGCGGCGCCGCAACTGCAGCGTTGCACCGATTAGGACAGTGCCATTGCCGGCAACTGCTGCCGATTTGGCATGCGATTCGACATTTGTCATTGTGAACCAGGGCTCAAACCTAGAAGCTGCTTAGTTACTATGCACAGCAGCACCAGATCACCAGATTCTGTGTGCACCATTTTTGGTAAATCTCCTCCATTGCGTGAGTAGTGGTATATAGATGGGCTCGGGCTTGTTCGTAACCGCACGTGGCCGAGCCCGCCAGGAAGCTTACACTTTGCCGCGTTAATCACAGGCAGTGAGACATTTCCTAATCCGCATCTGCACATATGGGAAAATGTCTCATTGCCTGTGATTAGTGTAGCGCAGTGTCAGCTTCCCGGTGGGCTCGGGCACATGAGATTGCGAACAAGCCCCAGCCCATCCTTAGTGGTATACTATACTGCCAGTGTATTGGCAGCTGCTGTGCAATTGCATTGGAGTGCCATTCTAAAGGCCTGTACACACAATGCGAATTTCGGACAGGAATTTTCATACGACAACCGATATTCCGATTTTTGGCTCGTTAGTATGCTCCTTTGGACAGCCAATTTTGATTCTTCGGATGACAAAAGCTGGGTGTGCAGACTAGAATTTTTTTTTTTTCGTACGTCAAGTCAACGTCCGATTTTCATACGGTTGTCGTACGAAAAAAAATCGTACGATCAAGACAACACATGCTCAGAAACGAAAAAAATACATACAAAGCTAATCAACATATTACGTCACTTCTGACGTTGAATTTGGCCGTACAAGAATGTTCGTATTGTTAGTACGCTCTTCACTTTCAACATGAGACAAGCATTCAACAAAAACGAACGTCTTTCTGTCATCCGAAAATCTAAGCGTCTGTATGAGGCTTTAAGGTATAGATAAGCAACATACATTGTGCATTGTGGTAATGTTGTGAACTGAGCGTTTTACTGTTCACTTTTGCAATGCATCAGTGTAAATGAGCCCTCCTTTGTGGAAGAGCCCTGGAGCCAGCCTAGAAATGTATTAAGATTCTGAATTTGAGACTCAGAATTTTGAGAATTCTGACTTTCAATCATAGAATTCTGACTTTTAGCCAAGGTTCACATTGGAGTGATTTGGTATGTGTTTTGACATGTCAAATCGCACACTAAATTGGCAGCAATGGCACCGTCCGAATCAATGCGACACCGCATTTGCGGCGCAGCACTGATCCCTAAAAGCACAGATTCTGTACTACTTTTGGCGATTTCAGGGTGCGATTTTCATAGGCATCTGTGCAGCAACCCACACAGATGTCTCTAAAATCGCCACCAAAGTCGGGACTGACATGCGGCAATGAAATGGTGTGAGTTCAGCTGAACCATTTCATTCCTGCTGTCAATGTGAACCAGGGCTTAATCTCAGAATTCTGAATTTTAATCTCACAATATTCTGACTTTTTTACGCAAAATATTCAGACTTTGAAACTCAGCAGTCTGACTTTGAAACTGAATTTTTATTTACTAAATTTTAGGACGACCCAGGGCTCTTCCGTACTCCTTAACCCCTTGCTGATACGGCGGCAGGTTGGCTCATTCCCGCAAATTGCCGTAGCTGTACGGGGAACGTGTAGTGTGAGTGCGCGCACACCACCGGAGGCACGCTCGTGTGCTCACTGGCTAGCGGGAGGAGCCAGGCAGCGGATGGGGCGGACTCGATGCCGAACGGGGATCTGTGAGTGTAAACAAACAGATCCTAGTTCTGACAGGGGAGTTGAGTGAGATCGTCTGTTCCCTGCGATCGGGAACAGTGATCTCTCTCCTCCTCCAGGCAGCCCATTTCCCACACAGTTAGAAACACCAAAGAAGAAACACACTTAACCCCTTGATCGCCCTCTAGTGTTAACCCCTTCCCTGCTAGTGACATTTATACAGTAATCAGTGGCTATTTTTAGCTCTGATTGCTGTACAAATGTCAGTGGTCCCAAAAAAGTGTCAAAAGTGTTGGATCTGTCTGCCGCAATGTCGCAGTCCCAATAAAAATCGCAGATCACCGCCATTACCAGTATAAAAAATAACTAATAATAAAAATGCCATAAATCTATTCCCATAGTTTGTAGACACTATAACTTTTGCACAAACCAATCGATATACGCTTATTGTGATTTTTTTTTACCAAGAATATGTAGAACAGATATCGGCCTAAACTAAGGAAGAAATTTGTTTTTTTTTATTTTTATTTTTTTTTGGATATGTATTATAGCAAAAAATATTGTTTTTTTTTTCAAAATTGTCGCCCTTTTTTGTTTATAGCGCAAAAAATAAAAACCGCAGGGGTGATCAAATACCACCAAAAGAAAACTCTATTTGTGGGAAAAAAGTAAGTCAATTTTGTTTGGGTACAACGTCGCACGACCGCGCAATTGTCAGTTAAAGCGACGCAGTGCCGAATCGCAAAAAGTGCTCTGGTCAGGAAGGGGGTAAATCCTTACGGGGCTGAAGTGGTTAAAATGATTGTAAAGTATCACTTTTTTTTGTTTTTGTTTTTTTAAATAACAAACATGTTATACTTACCTCCTTTGTGCAGTTGGTTTTGCACAGAGCAGCCCGGATCCTCCTCTTCTCCCTCTTCGGTGCTTCTGTCCCCTCCCTGCTGTCGGGTGCCCCCACAGACAGCAGCTTGCTATGGGGGCACCCGAGCCAAGTCAGAGCTCCCTTCAGACATGGAGCCCAGGCCCAGCCCCGCCCCCTCTCTCCCCTGATTGGCTAACTGACTTTGATTGACAGCCGTGGGAGCCAATGGCGCCGCTGCTGTGTCTCAGGAGGAGAGTAACGGACAGCTAAGACACTCATGGACATCACTGGAAAGAGATGGGGCTCAGGTAAGTAATTAGGGGATGCTGGGGAGGCTGCTACACACAGAAGGTTTTTTATCTTAATGCATAGAATGCATTAAGATAAAAAATCTTCTGCCTTTACAACTCCTTTAAAGAATAAGTCTCACTAGAAATTAATAAGGCTTGTCCCCCAGGGAACATTGTGTACATAGCACTTGTCCCCGTTACAAGTGTCACTGAGGTTCCTAAGCAGCCTTGTTAGATAGCTAGCTTATGCCCCCACCCACCGCTATCTGACTATGCTGGACAAAGCAGACCACTATCGTGCACAACTCTTGTCTCCTCTGAACACTGCAGACAGAACATCTGCAGCCCCTTTGTCATATATCCCTGTGCCTCCTCTACTCCATCTGTACAAAAGACTGAGCCTGCAACCTCAAACAGCTCCATTCTGCAGCTATGCTTCCTTTGCAACTGTTATAAAACTGAGCCTGCAGTCTCCCGCAGCCACCAGCTAGTTCAGAGGAGGTTACAACAGTAAGAGCTGCTGATTTGTGTTGTATGATAGACAGCAGCTGGGGAGTATCCCACTGGGGGTCATTCACAAATACACAAGCCAACAAAAAAGCTACTACACTTATCGGAGATAGACTAGCATAGTAGCTGCCAGCGTTTGCTGTTGTTGGTTTGTGTTTTTGTGAATACTGGCAATGCTCCCTAGGTGCTGTCATTCACACAACACAACTGTTCTCACATGTCCCTGCCCCAGCATACATGACCTTTGCCCAGTGCTCCATGCCCCCTGCGCAGTGCTATAGTAAACACTCCCCCTATCCGGTGCTCCAATGATCATGCCCCCTGCTTAGTGCTCCAATGAACATGACCCTGCCTAATGCTCTAACAAACACCCCCCATACCCAGTGGTCCAAAGATCATGTCCCCTTCTCAGGGCTCCAATGAACACTCCCCTTGCCCAGTGCTCCAGTGAACACTCGCCCTGCCCAGTGCTCCAATAAACACTCACCCTGCCCAGTGCCCCACCAAAGATGCCCTCTGTCCAGTGATCCAATAAACACACCTCCTGCCCAGTGCTCCAATGGACACTCCCCCAGCCCAGTGCTCCAACAAACATGCCCCTTGCCCAGTGCTCCAATAAACACTTCCCCTGCCAAATGCTCCAACAAACATGCCCCATATCCATTGCACCAATTAACACTCCCCTGCCCAGCACTCCAATGAACACTTCCCCTGCCCAGTGCTCCAATAAACATGCCCCAGCCCAGTGTTCCAATGAACACAACCCATGCCCAGTGCTCCAATGCACATGCCCCCTGCCCAGTACTCAATGAGAATGAGCACTGCTGATTGTCACTCTGGTCAGTTGACATGTTGGACCAATAGAGACTTGGGTTGCCATGCTCTATATCAAGATAGATCTGACTTTGCTAGTGAACTATTAGCACAAAGCATTTTAAACTTTGCTGTAGCACAAAGTAAGCTACAAAAAGGGACAGTGTACTGTACTAGAAATAATTTAAGATCTCCAGATCCCTACATTATGTTCTAAAAGTACCCCTTACAGGCTTATTCCCCAAGACTAACCAACTAAAATCTCATATCCTGACTGCATCAGAATTCTTGATTATGAAAAGAATGTAGCCACAGGAAGGGGGGTTGGAGTGCAAATATGAGTGGGGGGGGGGGGGTTAGAGCAGAAAGGTGAGCAGAGGGGGGTTTGGATGCAAAGGTAACGTGAGGGAGATTTGAGGTGCAAAGGTGAGCAGAGAGAGGATTTGTGGTATAAAGGTGAGCAGAGAGAGGATTTGTGGTATAAAGGTGTGCAGTGATAGGGTTTGGGATGCAAAGGTATCCAAGGTGTAGTGCAGAGGTGAGCAAAAGGAGATGTGGGACAAAAGGTGAGTAGAGAGAGTGGAATTGGGGTGTAAAAGTGAGCAGAGGGGAAGAGGGGGTTGGTGCTCACTGTAACCATTCCTGTAAAATTGTTGATGAATGTAATTGTCTCTATAACATTGGTGCTCAGTGTGAATGTCTTCATTACATTGTCAGTCAGTTTAAATTTTTCCATTTTATTGGTGATCAGTGTAAACACCCCTTTTATGTTAGTGGTCCGTGTGGAATTGCCCCTATATTGGTGGTCAGTGTAGATTAACCCCTTACATTGGTGGTCAGTGTAATTTCCCCCTTTACATCAGTGGTCAGTGTAACATCCCCCTACATTTGTGGCTATTGTAAATTCTCCTATTACATTGGTGGTCTGTGTAAATACCCCATTGAATTGGTGGTTAGTGTAAAATCCTCCCTTACACTACAGCCAGCTTGTAGGCAGGTGCAGATTTTCCTCTGTTCACTTGGTGGTAATGTGTCATTTTACAGATGGAGTGGAGTCAATTGAGGAAATTTTTCCCTCCTGAACTCAGAGGTAGCAGTTGTCTGATTGAATGCTGCAACTTCTGGTGACCTCTGATAGCTATCTTGGCATGGGATATAAGAATATAAGGGCACCTGCGAGTGGTGGGTCAGGAACAGGGACCCAACTTGTTAGCGAGAGTGTAGGTTGAGTAGGGTCAGCTTAGGGACAATGCTTGTGCATGGGGAAACATTCTGGAATCCAGATCAGTAACAGGGGCCCTTTCCAGCAGCAGAGTGCCCATTTTACCCAGTATACCACAAACCACCACCCCTCCAGTGATAGCATGCAAAAAGCATGGAGATACCGTACAGACACCAACTGCTATTTTGCCTAATACCAGAACCTATAAAACTGTCTTTATTCATTACCCCTGATCTATATACAATATGTAGCGCACCCCCTAAGGAGCTGCAAGTAGAATGGAATCCCCCACGCTGCACAGACAGGTGCCCCGCATTTTTACAGCACACTTGAGGCAAGGAACAGTCCACTGCTTTGTTTTGTATTTTTATTAGGGGTTAAACTTGGATAGGGAGAAGGGTAATATGGGATGCCCACTTGATTTTAGTAGCACTTTTCAGGGACAACTTCTTTTGTACAGCTATTTATACTCTTCACCTTCCTCCAGCACAACGCTTGCTTGAAGCACTACAACTCCCAGGACCAGCTGGCACTGTTAGATTGGTAGAAAATGCCCTTTACAGGCAGGGACCGCGGGCCCCTTATTGGGGTAGCAAACTCCTAGTGCCCATCTGTCCTTCTGTGGCTACTGATCCCAGCACCACCTCTTCAGACACTGCCAGCCCACTTGGCTGCAGATGCCCCTTTCTCCAGACCTCTTGAATAAACTTCCACAGTCCTCCCAGACTGACTCTGCATCCATCTCAGACTGCTCTCTCCCAGTCCTCTCAGGTTGCTTCCCAGTCCTCCCTGGCTATAACACTCACCAGCCCACCTGGCTGTCCTCTTCCCTGGAGATTTACCCTGCAATGTTCTCCTCCTGCTGTCCTCACACCTGCTCCCATGCCACTATTCAGTGGTCAGGACACCCATATGTGTAGAGGGTCCCTTCCACACCCGAACTCCCAGACTTAAGAACACCCCCTTACGACAGCCTCCTAACAGCTCATCTCCAGCTTCCACCCAAACTTCACTGCCCCAGCTGGGCTGACCCAGAGTATTTGAGGGGGCCTGCCCCCTGCCAACCCATCTGTTGGGGGTTGGTCAGGGCCCTCATGAATACTCCAGGCAGCTCCTCCTCAATTCCACTTCCATTCGTCTGGAAATTTCTCACAAGTTCCAGAAGTAGAGGTAGGTCTCAGAAGTGCTGCCTGTGAGTCATCCCAGTCATTCACACTGACCCAGAAAAAAAAACACATAGGCTTGACTGGCAGCCAAGCCTAAACAATTTTCATACACTAACAAAAAACCTATCCTAGCACACTAGAGGGTGCTACAAACATACAAGATAGATTACAACATCAGAGACTGTGTGTGTGTGGTCTCTCCCAGTCTAGGTACCTAAGGCCTAGGTTCTGCCTACACATCTGCAAAATGTGACCCAAATCAAGGGCGCAGTGGTGTGGGTTTTCAGGGGCTAGAGCAGGCAGTGAGGACGCATCCTGAGATATAGACTAATAGTAGACAAAAAACATTTTTTTTTATATTTTAGAAAAGCTAAGTTTGCTGCTCATACGGCTTTTTTGTCCTCTGTGTTCGCCCCCCTGATACACTTTTGGGATTCTCTGGAGTGTCGGCAGTTATGTAAGCCTTATACATTTCCTCTAATACTAGTCAGATCACATCAATACTATTTTAATTTACTTTTGATATGTATGTAATTTATGATATTTTGTTTACCCTCAGTCTATTGGGACAAGGTCCTGAAGAAGCCTATGTGCGAAACGCGTAGACCTTTTTGATGACTGTCATTGAATACAATGTTATTGGTACAAAGTATCACACTCTGCTCCATTATCTTGTAGTCCTATATACTTGTTTTACGATTATGTACAATATGTTTTGGATTTAGGAGTTATACTCCTTATACATGTTTTTAACGCTTGTTAAATAAAATCTTGTATTTTTTATATATTCATCTTTGATATCGTGTGTGCCTACAAAGTCCATTCCTCCTTCTGTGCATGTGGGTACTCCCTACATGCAATAGGTCTTTTTCTGAGGGCGCAACATGTTGCCTTCTCGCCGCATTCAAATAGCCTCCACCACAGATGATTATTCTGAGGGCAAAGCTTGTATAAATGAGCCCCAATAAAGGATTTCTTTCAGAGAGATTTCCTCATTTCATGTTATATCTCCAAGATAGGACCCAGACAACAACAAAAAAACTGTCAGGGGTTTTACCCATTACCTAATCTATTTGCGCCCCCCCCAAATAAAAGTTCTGGCTTGAGATAAACTTCAGCATTTCAAACAAGTGCATTCAGGTGTTTTGAATTGTTCAGTGTTTCCTTTTACCATATATTAAATTGACAACAAGATAACAATTTTCCTAAACATATGACACTGAACATCAACTTGGAGCCTCCTTTGAACTTTCTCCGAGAACTTTAAAACGACACAAATGGCATCTTATAAAAAGGTATCAAGCTGATAAAGCTGCTGTTGCAAAGAACATTTGACTAAATAAGGAGAAAGAGAAGAATCTTTTTTTTTTCTTCTGAGGCCAGAGATTGCTCATAAAATAAATGTAACCATATTCTGCAGAGCTGGGAAATCTGGAACACACTAGAGGCCTGATAAAAACCATTCTAGCTGGAGTTCGAGAAGGTTCTACTACAGGTTGAATCAATAGCCCGGTCCGTAGCCTTTTGTCCTATAGCTACAAGTCACAGTATACAAATCCTTTTA
>BLSH010501542.1:769569-805013 GCA_018402905.1 Glandirana rugosa | reverse complement strand
GGTTTCCCTACGTCTGTGACATTGAAAAGAATAGTCTTTTGACTCTCACGTGTCCAACTAATATCACTTGGTCTGGGAGAGTAAATCTTAGTCATAGGTTATCCGTACCACTTTGTCTTCTTTGTCCATTTTTAGACGTCGTTTTAAACAATTTTATGGACTTTACATGTAGCTAGTGGGTCTCCCCTAATAAATACTCATTTATCATTTATACTCAATGAGAAGTTCATCTTAAGGTCCGTTTTGGATTAATGAGAATTTTACGAGGGAGGGGGGAGGATTGTTGATAAAACTAATTGAGTTTAAAAACCCGAACGATTTTTGAAATGTCCGGGTCCGGGTCCGTGCCACGGACACCCTAAAGTTCGGTACGGACCCGAACGTTACAGTCCGGGTTCGCTCAACACTAATTACTAGCCATTATCAAGTGCTCCCTCCTCTTCCCTGTAGCCGACACTGGCTGATGTAGGGGAGATCACGTGATTAAATTTGAGTTAATCAAAATAGTTGTTAGGAGGGGGGAGGGAGCATTTTAAGAGTAATTAGGTTTTGCCTGGAATTCTACTTGAAGAGTAACTCATATTTACTATTTACTCATAAATAATCCCCTCTGGGTGATCGATGTACATTTCAGGTATTTTAACAAATTTTGCTGCAGATTTTTACCTGTTTCTTCTGTTTCACCATGCCTATTGGATACTGATTCTAAATGAGAGGGTCTGGTTCACTATAATCAACCTGTGCACTCTCAGTTTTCTGATAAGAAAAGTTACAGTGTCTGCATCCCTTTGGAAGTAATTATAATGGCTGATGGAACTTGTAGTTTATTAATTCACAGATCACTGTGAATGAATGAATGATGGGCTCTGATTTTGAATGTGACAGTGTCTGCAGGGCAGAGGAACATCCACCTGTAATGACTGGGAAGGGTGGGTGCACAACAGGTTGAATGAAAATAAATAATTTGATTCCGATATCCACACATTCGATGTGGAAGGGGAATCCTTCTTGCTGTTCTATTGTGTTCTGATGGGGGGGGGGGGCTTCCCAGCCTTCAGAATACAATGACCAGTACTGCCGGCTAAAGCAAGTGGCACTGATCAGTCAGGGAATCAGGTCAGTTTTTCTTTTTTATTAAACCCACTGGTTGAACAAAAAAATTGACTCATTTATGGCCAGCCTAGTGCTGTGTTGCAGAGCTGTGTGCAATCAGAGAAAAGCCCACCCAGCACCTGGGAAATAAAGGGAGCAATATTACTGTTGCTGTGCAGCCTGGGAAAGGACAAGACCTGCTTGGTGAAACTATGACTTGTGAGGAATGTAATCCCCAGGGAGACTGGGCCTGTACAGCAGATGGTCATGGAACTACAGATCCCAACATTACCATAGGTCTGGAGAGAGGAAAAGGAAGGGCTGTTCCTGGGCTAGGGTTGGTCATTGGAAGGATGTTGGAGGGCACAAACAGTGTAGCAGACTGCTAACAGAACGTTTGGTAACATCATCAGGAAGATGCTGAGTAGCGGACACCTCCTGGTCTGTAGGATCGTCACTGTCGAGCCTGGTGTTGCTGCTTGTCCATGGAAAGGACAACATTGCAGCTGACACTACTGATCCCTGAAGGGAGAGCGGGAGAAGACAAGTTGTCACCTTAAAAGTCAGTGAGAGGCAGCTGGCCAAACCATACAGTATTGCTCACTCGGGGCACCGTGATGGCACTTATACCCAGGTTTGGAAGAACCTAATATTGAGCATTCAAATGTCAAATTTGGGACCAAATGCACTGGACAGTAGAGGAGGATTTGCCAAAGACAGCTGGACCCTTGTCCTAGAATCACCTCTTAGAGAGGTCTTCCTATAGCACAGTGATAAGAGGTACAGTCACTGGTCCTCTTGTTTATTAGTGTACTGTATTTTATTTTGCAACTGTGTCACATACTTGTTGAACTGTTTATTGGCATCTTCCATTCTTTGATTGTTGAATTATTGTGCATTGTTGTAATAAATATCCACCCTTCAACATGGTGCTGCTTGGAGAGTTGTGGGCAGTGGCGACCCATCACCCCCTATCCATGCGTCCGGCCCCCCTAATCTACAATTTTTTTAGAAGCATGTGATTAGAGCCAGAGGCTCTAATAGGCTTCAAAAAAGGGTGGGCCTCAGAGCGCAGAGCACTGCACCCCGAGCCACCCAGTTGAGTGACAATAGTGGATTAATAATCGCCATTGTCTTCCTGATTCTCCTCCCGGCCGATCAGGAAGTGGGTCCTGAGACCCATCACCCGAATGGCCGAGTGGAGAAGCAATCCTATTGGCCACCAAGGAGGAGGAGGGAGAAGACGCAGGGGAGGCCGCATAGGAAGATGCAAAGCAACACATAAAGAGTAAGCAGCACCTCACATCACCTTCTGTTTCCCTGTGGCCACTGATCCCAGTTCCGCTGCTTGCAGAAATTGCTAGCTCGCCTGGCTGCCAACAGCTGCACATGGCTGCTTTCCTCTTCCCAGTCCTACTGACTGACATGCACATGGAGATTCCCCAGGGCAAGGTTTGATGAAGACTTGGCACACCGCTGTCTTCAAGAGAGCACTGCTACAGCTGGCAGTCTCTCCCCTTGTCTGTCCTTGCACCGTGCTGATCTACTCACTGTCTCTCCTTGCTCTCTCCTCTGCCTTTGGGCTTGAATCTCTCCAACTGCCTCCTGTGGTGGGGTCTTTCCAGCCCAGCCTCCTAAGCTCTAGCCCAAGGTAAACCCCCCTTCCCTGGTAAGGGATCCCTCAAGGGCCACCGACAGCCTCTCTCAGCACTGCTTCTCCATCTTTCACCCAACTCACCTGCTGGCATGGCTCATGTGTATTCAAGGGCTTCTTTTGCTCCCCACCAGGCCCCCAACCTGGGGATTGGCTAAAGGCCGCTAAATATTTAAGGTAACCCCTGCTAGCTTCCGCCCACTACTTTCAAGAATGTTCTCTAACATTATAGAAACAGGGAGGCACCAGAGAGCTACCAGGATAAGTCATTCAGCACTGGCCTCTAATAACCCTGGCCCAGTTTCAGTGACAGGTTCATCCCTGGGCCAAGCTACCGTTTACCTACTTTCACTTCTGGTAGCACAGAATAGAGAGTGCTACATATGCTTACATTGGTTTCAGCATTGAAGCAAAGTAACTATGCAATAAAATCCATTCCTCGAGTTCAGCTTCATAATGACTAGCCAAAATGTTAAAGTGGGGAGCCAAGAAGTATGCACAGCAAATTGCTAGGAGTTTTTGGTAAAACAGACATACATCCTCAAACTATTTTATTTTTCAACTTCAGTTCCCTTTTAAGAGGACCGATTGCTTGTCCCTGCATGACCAAAGCACAGGTTCACTTTAAAATATAACATTTTTATTCCATGCAAACAAAATACATTTTTAGCTTTGTGTTATGATTATTCGTAACTTTCACATTTCTCGACTTCAGCTCTGGATTAGGAAAGGAATTAGAAGATAAGGTCTAGGGGCATATTCATGGCTCACATCTGGGGAGTTACGTAACTGATAAACTATGAGGAATCCAGCTCTGGACTGTTTTTGTACAGCAGATGGAGCAGCTGCATGGTACATACAGTACAGCAGAATTCGTTGATCTGTGATACTGCAGCTTTGGTGTTCCCTTCAGCAAGATCACGTTATTAAATGAGAGAAACCCAACTGACACTCTAAATTAGTTAACAGAATGGCCACTTTGTACAAAATTATCTTTCAAAAAGTTTATTAATTTTTTTGCTTTTAATCATTTAAATAGCATTGAGAATTTTTCTTCAGAGCTTTACAGAAAACACTAAATCAATCACAGGCTGCACCAAAGTAGCTTGGAATCAAATCTGTCTACTTAAAGCAGAACTAAATACTCTTGATCAATATGAACTACTTTTAATCCTTATGCTGCTAGCATTCATATATATATAGGAAGTTATATTATATTTACTTGCTTTAAACTTTTTTTTAGACATTTATTCATTTGCTTTCTGGTTTCTGACCTAAGCCAAAATTATGTCATACATCCCAGGAGTCTTCATGGTGTAGCCCCTGGTCCTAAACTGGGGCTACTATGTACATTTAGTTTTTGGCTGGGCTGTAGGCAGCTCAGACTGATTGCATAGTTTGTATTTGGGCTTTCCCTAAGCTCACTTGGGTTGTGTAACATGCACAAGTCTGGAATATTGCTGCTCTCCTTGGTATCTTTATTGAAGCATTAAAATAACATCACAGGTATGACAGAGACATTAAAAGGTGATGCGTTTCGAGCTAAATTCAGCGCTTACTCAAACCTCATATGAATGCGGCAATATTCTGGACTTGTGCATGTTACTGAATCTCACAGACAAGCTGCGCAGCATCCTGGGTACCAGCTCACAACATGTGAGAGCTGGCCACCCACCAAGAGCGGCATCACTTTGGTTTACTGATCAGTTGGGTTGTGCATTTCTCTCAGTAGTGTTACTGGTACCACAGACATAGTATGAGATTTTACAAACAGGCTGAGCTGTTATGAATATTTATATATCTTCTAGCCAGCTCAGTAGGAGGTTTGTGGCCACTGGTGCATTTTGGGAGATGATATATATTTTGGGTGGGCCATGTCCTAGATCTTTTGCCTCAGAAGTGCGGCTGAAGTAAGCTCTGTGTTTAGGCCCAGAATCCTATTTGGGGCCTACATATGCTGCTGAGGTGGTCCTGAGGCTGTCCTGCCTGGTGTGGAGGAAGCCAAGCCAAGTTGAGGTGACCCAGAGGAGGCCCCTTGCTTCAGAGAGCCGGAATGAAGGCTGGTCTCGCAGAAGGGCCTGGTGACTCGCTTAGAGGATGCATCAGAATCTGAAAATGTGCTTGCAGTGTTGCCGGTTGGCTTAAAGGTTCTGACACTGTGAAGCTGTACTTTGTTCTAGATCTGAGAAGACTGAAAGTGATCTGCTGGGGTATCTGAGACCCCCTAACCCTTTCTCCTTCTACCTCTTTTTCAGTTCAACATTAAAACTTTGAAAAGACCAAAAGTGACTGGCGCCCAATTTTTGTTCAAAACTCCCCATTATATCTATGGACTCAGTCCTGGGGTAAATGCTAGCCTGCATATTATCAGAATAGTTTTTACACTTTAGAATGGGGGCGCCTCAAGATTGTTCATAATTTTAAAGGGTGCCTTGACTGAAAAGAGGTTGAGAAACACTGGTCTAAACAAGTCCCAAATTTATTTAATATGGTAGAGTCTCCATACTGCTGTCGGAACACACTTTTGTATAACGTCTGTGGCTAATGCTGCATAGAGTTTATACAGCACTCCCAGTGGGCGCTACTGCTAGTAAAGGAAATATTTGGCCCAAATTAACTTTTTAAAGTCATAGTAAAACTGGGGTTAGGCTTTAAACACAGGACTTTTAACGAAAACAAAAAAAAAACGTCCTTTACCCTCCCAGACAGGGCCAAATCGTCCTTCATTTCTGTGTCTCACATCCTCCTTCCCAGACACTACAGCTCAAGGTGGGAGGGATTCGGCAACATAGACGTTACTGTCAAGCCACAGAGCAGTGGTTTAGGTGTGGTCAGGTGACAAGTCACAGGCTTATCAATCAGCCTGCTGAAGATGTTGATACAATGACCAGACATGTGACAACATTATTTGTGTTATGCAACAGAAATTCAGAACCGGAATCCTGGCTTTATCAGGATAAATCTCCTGTTACCATATAAATGTTCTCAGAACAAAGCTGCCAAATCAAGCTTATTAACACGTGCAGTGTTTCTTGGCCTCCCGAGCAGTGTCTGCCTCTTGCTTCATGGATCCCAGTCTTTGTACCGGGGATTTAATGGGTTGTTTTGTTCCCTGGAATCACTGGCATGTCGGCATTGTGGTAATGTCTCTAACTCGCAGGGATTATCAGAGTTTTCACAGTTACAATTTTATATCTCTCTGCTTCACATTCCACTTTTTAGGAAGAATAAAATATTAGGAGAGAACGTCAACCACCAGATGCAGTACAGAACAGCTTGACAGATTCAAGGGATATGATAAAATATTTTGACGTTGTAAGAGATTATTTGATCACTGAGTTCACCTTTTCCATAAATTATACCATTGACATAAATCACATACAGTTTCTCACAAAAGTGAGTACACCCCTCACATATTTGTAAATATTTTATTATATATGTATATATATATATAAGAAATTACACTTTGCTACAATGTAAAGTAGTGAGTGTACAGCTTGTATAACAGTGTAAATTTGCTGTCCCCTCAAAATAACTCAACACACAGCCATTAATGTCTAAACCTCTGGCAACAAAAGTGAGTACACCCCTAAGTGAAAATGTCCAAATTGGGCCCAGTTAGCCGTTTTCCCTCCCCGGTGTCACGTGACTCGTTGGTGTTACAAGGTCTCAGGCGTGAAAGGGGAGCAGGTGTGTTAAATTTGGTCATACTGGTCACTGGAAGTTCAACGTGGCACCTCATGGCAAAGAACTCTCTGAGGATCTTAAAAAAGTATTGTTGCTCTACATAAATATGGCCTAGGCTATAAGAAGATTGCCAAGACCCTGAAACTGAGCTGCAGAATGGTGGCCAGGACCATATAGTGGTTTAACAGGACAGGTTCCACTCGGAACAGGCCTCGCCATGGTCGACCAAAGAAGTTGAGTGCACATGCTCAGCGTCATATCCAGAGGTTGTCTTTGGGAAATAGACATATGAGTGCTGCCAGCATTGCTGCAGAAGTTGAAGGGGTGGGGGGGCAGCCTGTCAGTGCTCAGACCATACACTGCACAGTGCATTAAATTGGTCTGCATGGCTGTCGTCCCAGAAGAAGCCTCTTCTAAAGATGATGCACAAGAAAGCCCGCAAACAGTTTGCTGAAGACAAGCAGACCAAGGACATGGATTACTGGAACCATGTCCTGTGGTCTGATGAGACCTAGATAAACTTATTTGGTTCAGATGGTGTCAAGTGTGTCTTGCCTACAGTCAAGCATGGTGGTGGAAGAGTCATGGTCTGGGGCTGCATGAGTGCTGCCGGCACTGGTGAGCTACAGTTCATTGAGGGAACCATGAATGCCAACATGTACTGTGACATACTGAAGCAAAGCATGATCCCCTCCCTTCGGAAACTGGGCCGCAGGGCAGTAAGATGATAATGACCCCAAACACTCCTCCAAGACCACCACTGCCTTGCTAAAGAAGCTGAGGGTAAAGGCGATGGACTGGCCAAGCATGTCTCCAGACCTAAACCCTATTGAGCATCTGTGGGGCATCCTCAAATGGAAGGTGGAGGGAGGCAAGGTCTCTAACATCCACCAACTCCGTGATGTCGTCATGGAGGATTGGAAGAGGACTCCAGTGGCAACCTGGGAAGCTCTGGGGAACTCCATGCCCAAGAGGGTTAAGGTAGTGCTGGAAAATAATGGTGGCCACACAAAATATTGACACGTTGAGCCCAATTTGGACATTTTTACTTAGGGGTGTACTCACTTTTAATGCTAGTGGTTTAGACATTAATGGCTGTGTGTTGAGTTATCTTGAGGGGACAGCAAATTTAAACTGTTATACAAGCTGTACACTCACTATTTTACATTGTAGCAAAGTGTCATTTCTTCAGTGTTGTCACATGTAAAGATATAATAAAATATTTACAAAAATGAGAGGGGTGTACTCACTTTGGTGAGATACTGTATATGTTTTTTTTTAACATTTTGCTTTTTTTAAAAAAAAAGGTTCTTCAGCCTGTAAACAAAAATGTAAAAGTCAGCAGCTACAATAACGAAAGCTGATGACATTTAAAAAACAGGCACTTACCTATCCCAGTATCTAGGGATGTCCTCACCCGACCCGGCTCTTTGCAGGTCTTCCGGTGCAGCCGCCGGCATTCTAACTGTGGGCTGTGGATTAAACTTTTTGTCTGGCACTCTTTCCATGTATGCATGTGGGCTGTGATTGACAAACAGGCTATTAAAATTTTATTTGAAAATTCTAATTTTAATAATGTTTTTTGATTTTCTAATCATTATTGGTATCAATTCAATATTTATTTTGGACCATGGTGATGAGAAAATTTGAAGTATCAGGATAAAAAAAATTTCTTGAACGAATACATTTCTAACAGCGTATGTGGTTTTCCTTTGGTCCATTTGTTCCAAAATTAAACGTTATAAGCAATTGAAGTTTTGAAGTAGTTTTGATCAACAAACTCCTAAACATTATGGACAACCTTCCCAGAAGAGTTGAAGCTGTTATAGCTGCAAAGGGTGGGCCAACTCAATATTGAATCCTACGGACTAAGACTGGGATGCCATTAAAGTTCATGTGCATGTAAAGGCAGGTGTTCCAATACTTTTGACAATATAGTGTATGTGCATCTAGGCTTAGATTGATTAACTATTGCACATTTGTATAAACTGAGAAAATTTTAAGCGGAGTTCCACACACTTCTTATGTTTCCCCACCCTTGTTGGTGATCACAATTATGTTACTTAGCAGAAGATTTTTTTTTTTTCAAAGCTGTTTACCTTATTAGTCCATTAGAATGGTCCTCTTCTGCTGTACCTCACCATGGCGCACGTCAAGCGGTACGTCATATCCAGCCGCTCATTGGCTCCTGGGATATGAGTGTCGTCATTCCCAGGAAGCAATGGGCAGCCTTACCTTCTAATTCCATAGCCGCGCAAGATCGGGAGGTGCATGCTGGGTAGCCAGCAGCACCGTATCCCGGAAGGAGCAACAAGTGGGCTTCAGATGCCCACACTAAAGATGGGAGCATGCTCGCTGAGGAAAGCACAGTGAGTTTTTACACAACAATCTAACAAGAAAAACGAAATTTAGCACAAATGCCAGAATGTATTAGAAAATATGAGACCATTGTGGGGGTGTTTTTTAGTAAGAAAAAGAAAAAAGGCTGGAACTCCACTTTAAAAACAGAGTTAGAAAAAAAACTACAATAAAACACTCACAATTATTATTAACATATCCCATGGAGGTGGCAGAGAAAGTGACATGACATCCTGGAAGAAGATAAATGGTACATTCAGAGCGATGTTTGGTACAGACTGCAGGTGAAGAAAAGTTTCATTGTGGAATTATAGTCAAACATACATTTACTTCACTACTCAATGGCGCATGAAACAAGTTACTGACTGTCTGTCTCAGGCCTGTGCTTCCAGGAAGACATGTAGCTTAGCTCTGTGTAAACTAGGCTACGTTTAGGAGAGATTTCTTTTTCCGTAGTTTGGTAGGTAACGCTGTCTCAGTTAAACCTCCCTATACCTTACTGGAACTACAGGCAAAATTTCCTTAGTGGCAGGAACTTTCTTCAAGTCCAGTTTTGTAATAATAGAAAAAACTTTTATATTACTTTCTCATTACATATATAAATTGATTATTTGTAACAAAACATTTAAAGTGGAAGTAAACTCTTATTTTTGACTTGTACCTACAGGTAAGCCTATAACAAGGCTTACCTGTAGGTACAATGAATATCTCCTAAACTTGTACTGTTTAGAAGATATTCACACTGCATGCAGCCGGTGATGTCACTGGCGCATGCACTCTGAAGGGACGGCATGCCCGTGCTGTCCCTTCAGAGCTCTGTGCCACGGACCGTGACTCCCACGTGCATGCACGGAAGTGACGTCATTATGGCTCAGCCAGTCAGGCGGTCCGAGCCCTCTTACCCGAAAGGAAGACCGAGTGAAGATGGAAGCCCTATGAGTGGTGACGGCATGCCGATGGAGGGCTTCGTTCTAAGGTAAGTATTCCATAATGTATATCCTCTTTTATGTATAACAATTGTATCACCAGACCAATATAGGTGATACTATGTAGCGCTAAAAAACAGTTCAGTTCAAATGTCCTTCATATATATAGTTCCCAGGACTGTGGTTAAAGCTCCCAAAAAAATCTTCACATAGAGCATACACAATTCGATCTTCCCAATCTCCCACCAGGAATCCTACTCACACTCTCGTGCTCGGCCACTTCGCTTGTTTGCCACACAAGGCTCTCCACAGAGGTATCCCGGATCTCTCCTATCAGCACTGCTGTAATGGTCTGATCGGTACAATTCAGTCGTCTCTCCCGCCTCGATCACTTATCACCTCACACAATAGGGTATGAATCTTTGGGCTGAACCTCAACAGGTGATGTCAGAGTTCCATTTGGGGTAAAAGAAAGGACAGCTCCACATAGTGCATTATCTTTTTTAAAATCAAAAGTTTAATTGCACATTGAAAAGATTCCCCTATATTAGGGTACTTACAAAACGTCAGATTGCAAATAGCAGTGGGTCAAATGAAGTGCCAGAGATCAGAAAGGGTTGTCACACTGCCCTCCTTCTCTCCGACCGCTGCTACCCCCGACCCGCAAGATGAATGCAGCCGTCCCTGCTTGCATGTAAGATCTGTTGCCGTATATCCTCTTTTGTTGGGATTTTTAAAGCAATCAAACACATTTTAATAAATCTATTTTATTATTGTTTCTTAAAATTTATTTTACAAAATTGCATTAACTAAATTGTATTTAGATTAGATTAGAATTAACTAAAAGAGATCTTTCCAAATACCCATACAACACATAAATTGTAAACGTCATGGTAGTATCTCAAAGATGCAATAAGTGGTATACACCAACTGATTTGTATTCAGTCCCATCACTGAAGAAGGACAGATGGTTTCCAAAAGTTGGGGATATCCTGGATATTTTTGGATATCCCCAACTTTTGGTGATGGAACTGAAAACAAATCACTTGGGGAATACCACGTGTTGCATCTTTGAGATACTACCATGATGTTTACAATTTATGTGATGTATGGGTATATGGAAAGATCTCTTTTAAAGTTTATTTTGTCAAATTCATTTTAAGAAACAATAGTAAAATACGATTTTTTTATAGCTTTATTAAAATGTTTTTGTGATTACCTTAAAAATCCCAACAAAAGGGATACAGTTTAATGTCTAAGAAGCGATGGTGGCAATCACACCTTCAGTCATATGAATTATTTTTCATACAGTATTCCATAATGTGCTAGTATGCAATGCATACTAGCACATTATGCCTTTACTTTGCGGATTAGAAAAAAAAATGTGCAGTTTACTACTGCTTTTATATAGGATGCATTCATGAAGTACGAGGGGCATACAAGTCAAACCAGGACTTTTGAGTTTATATAATAAAAGAACAAATTTCAAGTGTGGAAACTGCATTTAATTTTCAACATACTCCCCTGCTACACTTATACACGTATCCCAGCATTTATCGAATGCCTGGAAAGCTTTGGCATAGAAACATTTGTCAGTAAGCCTGAACCATCCTAGGACAGCCTGCTTCACTTCATCATCAGTGCTGAAATACTGATCTCCCAGCAGGGCCGAAACTAAGGGGGCACACGCCCTTGGTAACGCATCTGGGGGGGGGGCGTCACCAGGGGTTTCATCAGCCCCACCCGCACTGGAATGTGCTGCTCTAAGGGTGTCACTGCCGCCCACTACATAGTTTGCCAAACACCGGTGAACCAAATAGGAGGGAGACTGCACAGGCGCACTAGCACTGAATCACTCCCTCTTCTCCCACCCTCCAGCACTATAGAAAGGCATTCCAGAGCGATGCTTAAGCATGGGAGAGCCTTTGTGGAACTGAAAGGCATTTATTAAGACAAGGAGAGGCCCGGGACTGGGGAGGGGGCAGAGGAGGCCCTGGACTGGGAGGGATGCAGAGCGGGCTCTGGGCTGGGGGAGCGTACAGAGGAAGCCCTGGACTGGGGGGTGCAGTGGAGGCCCTGGGCTGAGAGGGAGGGTGTGGAGGAGGCCCTGGACTGGGGGGTGCAATGGGAGCCTCTGGACTGGGGGGTGCAATGGGAGCCTTGGGCTGATGGGGGTGCAGTGGAGACACTGGGTTGGGGGGGTGCAAAGGAGGCCCTGGACTGGGGAAGGTGCAGAGGATGACCTGGGATGGGGGGTGCAGAGGAGCAGGTGCGGAGGAGGCTCTGGGCTGGGGGGGGGGTGCAGAGGAGGCCCTGGACTGGGGGACAGGTGCAGAGTAGGCACTGGAGTGGGGGAAAGCAGAGGAAGCCCTGGACTAGAAAAGGGTTGTTGTGGCAAAGACCCTGGATTAGGAGAGAAAGCCTTGGACTAGGAGGGAAGTACACAGGAGGCCCTGGACTGGGAGGTGCAGAGGAGGCCCTGGACTAGCAAGGGAGTGCAGAGGAGGCCTTTAACTTGGGGATGCAAAGGGGGCCCTGGACTAGGAGGGGAGTACACAGGAGGCCCTAGATTGGGGGTGGGTACGGAGGAGGTCCTGGACTGGGTGATGCAGAGGAGGCCCTGGGCTAGGAGGGAGTACACCAGAGGCTCTAGACTGGGGGTGTAGAGGAGGCCCTAGACTTGAAAAGTGGGGTAGGTGTTGCAAAGGACCTGGATTTGGAGGGCATTGTGCAAAGGAGCCTCTGAACTTAGGGGGTGGGCTATAGAATAGGCCTTGGACTAGGAGGGGAGTGGACTGGGGTGGGGGGGGTGCGTGCAGAAGAGCCCCTTGACTAGGAAATGTTGGTTGGTGCGGCAAAGAGAGATACTGTACTAGGTGAAGGGGTGCCTGGAGGCCCTGGACTAGGACAGCAGGTGTCTGGAGGCCCTGGATTAGGAGAGGGGGATAGTGAAAGCCCTCTGGACTAGGAAAGAGGGTGCCTGAAGGACCTACCAGCTTCAGGGAGAAAGAATCTGGATCTAAAGCCTGGGCTGAGGAAGAGCCTGCCTGGGGCCCTGGAGGGTGAGTTCACAACATAAATGGGGACATTTATCATTTGTCGCAAGTAATGCCAAACAGGAGCAGGGAGAAGGCCGTATTTTAGATTTATTGTTCGTTTGGCTGTACTTCTCCTGTGGATCACAGCAGTGCAAATTGTTTTGCACTCCTGTGACCAGTTTTCAGCTGACAGCGTGCAGTCGGCTGATGCCACAGAGCCGGTACTGGCTGGGGAAAGACAGCAGAACAGAGAGCCAGAGACTGGCAGTCACCAGCTCTCTGCTCAGGAAGCACTGAGAACTGAGTAATCGGCGGTGTTTGATTACTCGGTTCACAGCCTTAGAGCTGGCAGAGTGACAGATGCAGCATCAACCTACGTAAGTATAATTTAAAAAAAAAATTCCCATACCCGATATCTCCTCTTTCCTGTTATCTGGCTCACATGACAATTAGGCCTCATTCACATGGAGCATATGTGGGGATACTTGATGTTCTGTGCATTCATGTGCAGGAAGTCCAATCAAAGTCAATTGGGATACAGCAGCTGCATGGACATAGTCAATGTCAAAATTTGACATGCAGACAGGAAGGGATGCATGTATCTGCTTTCGGATCTGTGCACCTTCTTCTATAGATGAAGCTCTCTGGTGGATGCAGATGCAGCAAAAAGTGGCTCAGCATACAGGACCTGTCTGAGCGCCTGTCTGAATGAGCCCTTAGGGGAATTTCTCAAAACTAAAGCAGACAGAATCTGGAGCAGCTGTGCATGGCAACCAATCAACTCATAGCTTTCATTTTCAAAGCCGAAGAAGCTGATTAGTTGCCATGTGCAGCTGTTCCAGATTCTGACTGAGCCAGTTTTGATAAATACCACTCACTGTGTTCTACATTTCTTACTCCTGACTACTGCATTCTAAGGACAGCACATTCTTTTTTAAAGTGGTTGTAAAGGCCCCCTCTCGATCCAGAGACGTCCACGAGAGCCTTGGCATACAACACACCACATTGCACTCCGCACTCCCCTCCCTGCACATCCTATCCGTCACATTACACTCTGCACTCTTCTCCCTGCACATCCTATCAGCCACATTGCAATCCACACTCCTCTCCCTGCACATCCTACCCGCCACATTGCACTCCGCACTCCTCTCCCTGCACATCCTATCCACCACATTGCACTCCGCACTCCACTCCCTGCACATCCTACCCGCCACATTGCACTCCGCACTCCTCCCCCTGCACATCCTATCCACCACTTTGCACTCCACACTCCACTCCCTGCACATCCTACCCGCCACATTGCACTCCGCACTCCACTCCCTGCACATCCAAACCACCACATTGAACTCCGCACTCCTCTCCCTGCACATCTTATTCGCCATATTGCACTCCACACTCCTCTCCCTGCACATCCTATCCGCCACATTGCACTCCGCACTCCACTCCCTGCACATCCTACCCGCCACATTGCACTCCGCACTCCTCTCCCTGCACATCCTATCCACCGCATTGCGCTCTACACTCCACTCCCTGCACATTCTACTCGCCACATTGCACTCCTCTCCCTGCACATCCTACCCACCGCCATACACTCCTCTCCCTGCACATACTACCCTCCGCCATACACTCCACTCTCCTCTCCCTGAACATTCTACCCGCTGCCATACACTCCACACTCCTCTCCCTGAACATCCGTCCCCCTGCCATACACTCAGCACTCCTCTTACTGCACATCCTACCCACCGCCATACATTCCGCACTCCTCTCCCTGAACGTTCTACCAGGTGCTACAGAAAAGGATATTGAGGGCTGTATCCTCAATCACCTTGCTCTGTCTCATAGGTGGAACATCAGAGGTCTGTTTAGACCCCTGATATCTCAATAAAGCCCCCCAACGGAGCTCATAAAACATTTTTTTTAATATTGTGAAAAACAAATGGTAAAAAAAATAATCCATTGGCGGGACTACCATGGTCACAAAGGTCGTATTTGTGACCGGGCCTTGGGGTTCCACCCCAGGGCTCGGAGGGAAGGGCCCAGCCAGGGGGGCCCTTCGTGGTTTCTTGTACCGGGGCCCAGAAGGTTCAAGTTACGCCACTGGCTCTGGGACTCGCACTCCTGATTGGCTTTTGGCAGCAGTGGGAGCCATTGGCCAATGAGCCACTCAGAAGAAGCATTGGGACGGAGTGCTCCTGCTTGGATGCCCCCATAGCAAGCTGCTTGCTGTGGGGGCACCCGGAAGGAGGGAGAGGCCAAGGGTGCCAGCAAGGGACCACAGAAGAGGAGGATCCAGGCTTCTCTGTGCAAAACTAACTACACAGAGTAGGTAAGTATAACATGTTTGTTATTTAAAAAAAAATACTTTAATATCATTTAAGGTTAACTGTGTGTAGTAAAGGATATGCAGTAGAACAGTTTTATTATATTAAATTGAGTGCATTGAGGTTTGTACTGTCTGTTACATACTCGCTTGTGGCACAGTCATTAAAGCATGTAGCCATTTAAGCCCCTCCTATTGTTTATGCAATCTTAGCACACCCACAGTTTTGGCGCGCAGCACTGCTATATTATCACATACCATTCTTCTTGTGGTTGTGCAAAAAAATGACCAGCCCCGGGTGCCAGATGTGCTAGCTACAACACTGTCTCCAAGGAACTATTTAGGGGTCCAAGCAGGTGGAATGTGGCGAGGTCCAGACTGTAGGGGGGATGTGGCAATACCTCCCAGCTGAGTTGCTTTAATGTGCACAAAGTGTGGTGAGCAGTATGAGCCTCTGTGCCGGTCAAAAGTGGAAAGCTGTCCTGGTACCCAGCGTGCGCTAATGTTTCAAGAATGCAAATGTTTGTGAATGATTGTGTTCACCCTTCCCGCAGAAAGATTTGTCTCTTGTGCAATTTCACGACAGGTTATGTGTCAATTATCCAGGATCAGGCGTACCGTGCACTGAGCGTTCACAGGAATGACTGCTGTGGTCTGGGAGCCTCCACGACCAGGATCATCACTGATGGTCATATGGCCATCTCTGAAACGTTTCCACCATTCATTGTCTTACTGCGGCTGAGCGTTTCATCACCATACTGTGCTTGAAGTCTTCTGTAGATATGCTCTGGTTTTACCCCTTCGTTCACAAGAAACTTCATCACCACATTCTGTTCCATGCACACACTAACACTGTTGTCTGCCATCTTGAATAACGGTCTCTGGACTGGCCTGCAACATGTGCACCACCTATCAGTAATAGGAACCCTTTCTGCTTACTACTGCGTGTAGTACTGCCACGCTAGCATCCCTTTTTATACCTGTAAAATTAAAGGTCTCAGTTTGACTTGACGACCTTTATACTGGGATTTTTAATGGACAATTTACACGTGTATTAACATGCAGCAGTAGGGCCTTAATGTGAATTGTGCTGAGACAGTCCACTCGTTTTGGTGTTTTCCAACACACCGTATATTTAACATACAGGTACCAGCAGCATTTTTTGCAATGTAGTGCACCTCAACACTTAAAGTCCACATTTGTCATTGTGATGCGTTAAAAGGCATCTGTGTCATGCTGCGGTGCCTATGTGCATTAGAGTGGTGCTACAATGGCATCACAACACACTTTGTATCATGTACTATGACATATTGCAACCATGTGCAGTAAATTGTGCTTTTTACCATGCTATGCTACAATGCCCTAGTGTGAATGTGCTTTAAAAGAGAAGTTGGGCTTTTTTAAAAAAAAAAAAATCATAATCAAACACCGCAGATTGCTCGGTTAACAGAGCTTCATGAGCGGAGAGCCGGTTCTCTGCTCTGAAACTCCACCCCCGTGCACCCTGGAGTGCTCTGGTTGTTTTTCTCCTTCGATTAGGCCCAGCAGTAGCTGCTCAATTTTTGACAGCCTTTGCCTAACTAAAACTCCCTACCGGGCCTTATGAGCTGGAGACACATCATGTGTCTCCAGCTCATAACCGAATTACAGGCTATTCAGAGCACAGCTGTAAAATGCAGAAGTGGCAGAAAACTGATTCACAGAATCTGCTGCTAGCATGTGGTAAATATTACATTTCCATATGCAGTTTTGAATATTTATCTGTTCTGTTATTGTGGGGGCTTCACTCGAGTGTAGTGCTTTTCTTTGTGTACAGACTAGCCAGGGAAGTACATTTTCAGGGCTCATGGCACACTTTTATTTAAAAGAAAAGTTGGACAATAACTCACAGGGTTACCCTCACAGAGGTTTTCAGCATCAAAACATTAATCTTGCAGCCTCCTAGCTATCAGATTTTGTAGTCCCAAAGTCTGTCTCCACACAGACTCCCCACTTTGTCTCAGTCAGCTTCCTGACATGCAAAATGCCCACCTGGGCTGCACAGGCTTCTGCCTAATGACATACTGTCTCCTAATACCTCTCAGACAATGGCCTGGTCAGTTCTGGCCACCACTCTTTGAGAGCAGGGTAGACATTCTACTAGCGTCTTTCTTCACATACATTCACTACTCTTGCAGCAGCTTGACTCCAGGGGAAAGGAAACATGAATCATAGCCAGCCCCTTGATTATAAAAGCTGTGCACAAATGTCCCATCAGGCTGCTGGTCTCCAGTAAGATTTGGACACAGGGTTGGAGGAGGCTTCATCCCTCCCAAGGCTCTATGAAGCCTCCAGACTCAAGAACCCATATCTGGGAGTTACCAATCCTAGAGAAAACCGTAAAACCAGATTTCCCACACAGAATAGCCACCCCGGAGCCCCTCAACCTGTGTTAGTGGGAACACAGTGTGACAATTATTTTCCTGTGCAGGGCATAGCAGTGTCACATTGTCTATTCCAAACATAAAGAAAATGTATACTAATAGCCAACACAGGGCTTCATAAACTCAAAGCATTCTACTTAAAGTTCGGCACTGAATGCCAGATTTCATCTCTTCTCTTCAGCTCTCAGAATAACTTCATGCAAGAATGTTCAAGGTGATCTTGGAAGCTTATGATGAATAAATGTTATTTCTGTCTCAGGGTACTAAATGGATAACACAGCTCACAGGCTCCTCGTGTTTAAACGTTTTTGTCAGTTATTTCAACAGTTTTGTAAATCAAATGATATTTAATGTTTCAGGTGATGGCCTGGTCAGATCTGGCCACCTCTTTCTGAGAGCAGGGTAGGCATTCTACTAGCGTCTTTCGTCACACATATACACTGCTCCTGCAGCAGCTTGTGTCCAGGAGAAAAGAGACATAATTCACAGCCAGACCCTTGATTATAAAAGCTGTGCACACCTGCATGGTCTGCAGTAAGACTTTGACACAGGGTTGGAGCAGGGGCGTATCATGAAATTGGTGGGCCCGTGTGCAAGCCCACACCGCACCGATCATCCCCAACTGTCATGGAGAGATCCATGGGTGCAGTGTCGGTCAGAGCACAGTGGGCCCCCCCTCCCCTCAGGGCCCGTGTTCAGTGAACACCCTGCACCCATGGATGATACACCACTGGGTTGGAGGCTTCATCCCTCCCTAGGCTCTTTGAAGCCTCCAGACTCAAGAACCCAATCTGGGAGTTACCAATCCTGGAGAAAACTGCAAAACCAGTTTTCCCATGCAGAAAAGGCATCCAGCAGCCCCTCAACGTGCATTTGAGAGAACCTGTGTGACACATACTTCTTTTCCTATGGTGGCAGGGCATGGCGCTGTCACAGAGTATAAAAAGAATAATGGTAACATTTTGCATTTTTATCCCAAACATAAATTTGTATATTAAAAGCCAAGTCAACACTTCATAATCTCAAAGTATTCTACTAAAAATTCAGCACTGAGCGCCAGATTTTAGCTATCTCTTCTCTTCAGGTCTCGGAATAACTTCATACAAGAATGTTCAAGGTGATCTTGGAAGCTTATGATGAATAAATGTTATTTCTATCTCAGGGTACTAAATGGATAACACAGCTCACAGGCACCTCGTGTTTAAATGTTTTTGCCAGTTATTTCAACAGTTTTGTAAATGAATTGACATTTAGTGTCTTCAGATCAAACATTTGTCTTTCACAAAGTAAACTTACCCGTGACGAGTTGAACACGCTAAGCCATTAACACCAATTTCAACAGCAGGGCATTATCCCAGATGCAGAAACTTAAGACCATTTAATGAGAAGCAATAGTATAGTTTAAGCTGGTGTGCAGTTATTACTACAAAGTTTGCTTAAAAGTAATTATATGTCATTTCACACATTGATTTGTTGCATCATAAATTCATGGTGATCATTTCATGCACAGATGTTAGGTTCTGCTTAATTGTAAGATAGTATATGTATGTTTTCAAATAAAGTTTTTAAAACCAACCTCCATCTTTGCATCCCCTCCCCCCTTTCCCTCAAAGCACTTTGTCTCCATTTGTTTTTCTAAGGTCCAGTGGCAGCCCGTCCATTAGGGGCAAACAGGCGCTGTTCCCCTATCCATGCGTCCAGCCCCCTAATCTACGTGCAGGACGCTGGACGCATGGATTCCAATGGGGGGCTGTGTTTTTATAAAGCACATGATTAGATCCAGAGGCTCTAATAGGCTTCAAAAAAGGTGGGCTCAGGGAGCAGAGTACTGACCTGATTGGCTGAAAGAGCAGGCGATCCTATTGGACGCCTAGGAGGAGGAGGGAGGAGACACATGGCAAAAGCAGCCGTGATGCAGAGGAGAAGGAGATGCCCACCAGATGCCTGTCGCCCATAGGAGCCTGCCGCCCGTCCCCAACCGTTGATGGGGTAAGTGCCAACTGACCGCGAGACCCCCGGGGGAGTGCGGGTGACCCGAGCGGGAATGGGGGATGAGTATGGTGCCACCGACTGACTGGGGCGGTGATTGTTTGCGCCCCCCAAAAAAAAAAACACCAGCCGCCTCTGATAAGGTCTGGTTCACACTCGTGCAATTTCAGATGCAACTTGATTGCAGAATCACAGGACAATAGTGCCTGTTCACACCAATGCAGTGCAGTGTGATTTTGGAGAAGGGTCCTCTTATACTTTGGTGCTATTTCAGCACGATTCTGGCCGCATAGAATATGTAAACCACATCCAAGAAACATCCAAGTTGCATCACATAATAGCACTGAAAGTCAAATCAACATCTGATCGCAGCAGTGTGAACCTAGCGTAGCACCCTCCTATATAGGTTCTACAATTAGATAGATAGATTTAGTGTTGGCTCACTGTGTTTTGTGGAGCTATGTTTTTTATTAGGTAAACTTAGCTTGTTACACTGTAGCCGGTATGGCTGCAATTGCTTTGTTCGGTAAATTTGTTTGCTCACTGTATTCAGCACAGATGCATTTGACTAGTTAGGTCTGCTCAGTGTTCTCAGCTGCTGCTAGCCTGTTTACTCCCTCTGCTTTCCAGAAAAGCTGTGAGAACTTTCTGGATCATAGGTGTGGAGCTATACAAATGGCAGCATGACTATTTATACAGCCCTAGCCAATCCCAGGGAGCTGGGCCCTGAAGGCATGCTGGTAGACTGTATATATTCTCTGAGTAATACACTGGGCTCTGGGTCTTTTCCTGGAGAGGACCAGTCCAACCTGGGGGGCTTGCTGCCCTCCAGGGCAGTGCTGCCATGTGCTTGTTGTTCGTGAGGCCTCAGATGGGTGACCTGGGGATGTGAATGCTGAAGTTGCTGAGAGCAGGAAAGTGTCGCTTGGAAGTTGGAAGAAGATAACCAGCAGTGGCGGCCGGTCCATAAGGGACACAGGGGTGCTGCCTCCCCAAAGTTCCCAAAGTTAGTTTACCAAAGAAGAAAGCTACTTTACCATGTTGAAAATTGTATGTATACTCATGTATAGAGCTGGTCTATGTGCATGATAAAGCCAGGAACAAGAGTTCTGCAAGAGTACAAGAGAGCAGACTGTACATTTATGGGTAGAGAATGATGCTGAGCGCTGGTTCATAGGTTTCCAAGGCAGTGCATTCAATATTTGGTGTGTCCGGTCATCTGCAGGACAGGGAGCCGAGGGCAGGGAAATGAGCAGTTGAAAAAGTAAGCATTCTTTTAAATAATGGAACACTGCATAGTAATGTACTGGGGATGCTGTCATACTTGGGGATGTTTGGGCAAAAATCAGTAAACGTGAACTTACCCCTTTAAATCCTACTGTAAAGAATCTGATAACATGATGTCAGGGGTCCTCTTTCTTTTCTAGTGATGGGAACTCCTGAATGGCACACCATTACTTGAATAACATATCCTCAGGAGGCAGGGCCTTGATTCTCTAGGCTAACAAGAAATAAATTATATAATGATGGGGGTCATTCCACCCTGCAGAGGGGTGGCTCTGGATCGGTGAATGTTTGGGTCAGTGTGGGACAGTTCTGGAGATAGGGTTAGTATTGAAATGGGGGCTAGTCTTTTTTATTTCAACTCCTGCAAGGTTGTTCATTTTTTTAATGTACACGTTGGAGTTGGGCTTCAAGAGGTCCAAAGACTTACAATGAGCATTAAAGTGGAAGAAAAGCCTAACAATAACTATTTTTTAAAAATGTTCCCTCCCCACTCCTCTTACCTATCCTGTATAACAAAGATCTGTGTATTTACCTATTTTTAATCAGCTGTGAAAACGTGATCCTGCAGCTCTAGTTCCCCTGTGTCAGTAAGCAGATGTTGCAGGGGAGATGAGAGAGTGACGACAATGGTGGGGCCTTGGGAGCCTATGGATGACATCACATCTCCCAGAATTCATAAATGTTGTCAAGTGCTCCCTTACACAGGTAAGCCAGAGCTGTGGGATGTCACTAAGCAGCAATCCTTAAAGACTCATGTCCCCTAATCTCACACCTTCCTTGATATTGTCAAGCAGGTACCGGCAACAAGGCACCTTAAGGGAGATTTAGCAAGCAAATTAATGCTAGAATTTCTAACAGTACTCCGGCCGCCTCTTATTTAATAAAGAATTTGCATTGGGTGTTATGCTTAGCAGTCTTTGTTAGCCAATTATGACCATTATACAAAGACTTGAGACAGATCTGAGATTTTCATGCAAAGATTTGAGACACATTTTTACTCAATTATATGCACAATTAAGAAGGAATCAGGTACAGGTTTTATATGGGTGCAAAGAGCAAAGAAAGGGATTTATATATTTTACTGCTTTCTTATACTAAGGCCTAATTCACATGGGCATACCGATCCGTACACCCATGTGAAGAGTAGTTTTCACCCATGTGGAATGCACAGTTGTTCACTGCAGTCCCCTGTAGGCAGCCTGTTTAAATCAATGTCAAGCAGCTAGCTGCACAAACCTGCATGGGTCTCTGCGTGCATCCTGTACATCTACGGGGGACCAATGCACAGGTCAGCATGCAGTATGTCTTGATTGGAATACTTGTGTGAATGAGGCCTAAATCTGTCTTACTGTTCCTGTTCTGCACTGCTTTTTTATTCTGCAAGATTGAAAAATCTCCCCCTGACTGACAGGCTTCCCCACAAAAGCCCCCTCTCATTTTAGGAACACCCATCCAGCCCATCCAGCCCAGTTTTCAACTTTTCATTTAGGAACAGACCATAAAAAACGTCTCCAAATAAGGTGCAACGTTTAGGGGCACAAAGACCAGGAGCCCTCTTGGACTTATGGACCCATTTATACTAGACTTGGGTCGGATAGTTTGAAAGTATGAGGTGCAACGTGTCTTCCTGATAAAAGTACTTTTTTATCCAAACTCCTTGAACGTCTCATCTACAACCCACTGTGCAACCACCTTGCCGAGAATAGCCTTCTTGATCCCCTTCAGTTTGGATTTCGTCCTCAACACTCCACAGAAACTGCTCTTCTAAAACTAAAAACGATCTACTAACAACCAAAACCAATGGACACTATTCTGTACTCCTACTCTTAAACCATTTTGCTGCCTTTGATACTGTTGACCACCCCCTCCTCCTCCAAAAACTCCATGCCATTGGTCTCTGTGACTGTACTCTTCGCTGGTTCTCTTCCTACTTATCCAATCACACCTTTAGCATTACTTACAACTCTACTTCCTCCTCTCCTCTTCCTTTCTCTGTTGGGGTCCCCCAAGGTTCTGTTCTTGGGGCTCTCCTATTTCCAATCTACACCTCCTCCCTGGGTCAGCTGATACCGGTAGCCTCCCATGGCTTCCAATACCATCTGCTGATGACACCCAAATCTATCTCTCTACCCCTCAGCTCACTCCCATAGTCTCCTCATGTATCACTAATTTACTAACAGATATATCAGTCTGGATGTCACACCTCTTCCTCAAACTCAATCTATCCAAAACCAAACTTACCATTTTTCCTCCAGCACGTGCCCCTTCCCCTGGTCTCTCTGTCATAAACAATGGCACAACTATCAGCCCATCACCTCATGCCAAGATCCTGCATTCTGAACTCTCCTTTAAGCCCCACATCCAATCACTGTCCAAATCTTGCCGCCTCAACCTCCGCAACATATCATAAATATGCCCCTTTCTAACCAACGACACAGCAAAGCTCTTAATTCACTCCCTGGTCATCTCTCACCTCGACTTCTGCAACTCCCTTCTCACTGGCTTACCTCTACATAGGCTATCCCTCCACTGACTCCCGCTCACCCAACGAATTAAATTCAAAATACTCACAACAACTTACAAAGCCATTCACAATTTAGCCCCCAGTTACATCACCAGCCTGGTCTCAAAATACCAACCTAATCGTTCTCTTCGTTCCTCTCAAGACCTCCTGCTCTCTAGCTCCCTCGTAACCTCCTCCTTTGCTTGCCTCCAGGACTTTTCCAGAGCCTCTACAATCCTATGGAACTCCTTACCCCAACCTGTCCTATTATCTGCTACTGTATTAGCTTTTAAATGATCCCTGAAAACCATCTTCTTCAGAGAAGCTTATTCTACCCACACCTAACAACTACATTGTGTATGTACTGTATATAAAATAGCAAAAGTGACAGTATATGCAAAAAGTGAAAATAAAACAATGTATAAAAATATCTATACATCTATACATTCCAGGTGGAAAGATCATGAGCAAGTTCGTTATGTATGATATTTAAACACTTCCATACTGCCTACCATATATTCACGGCGGCAGTGTGGATGCGTCCCGTGAATTTGAGGGTGGTCGCTAGGGGGCGCGCGCATGCGCCCGCCATACTTCTGAGGAGTGTGTCCGCGGCTCGGGTGGACCTGATGTCCGCCGAAGAGCCGCGATGAGCGGCCACAGCAAAAGAACGGGGAACTGCTGATGTAAACACGCCGGTTCCCCGCTCTGTTTGTGGGGGCATAGGAGATCTACTGATCCCTGTCGCTGAGATCAGTTAGATCTCTTATGCCCATGGTAGCCCAGCCCCCCCACAGTTAGAACACACCCAGGGAACACAGTTAACCCCTAGATCTCCCCCTGCAGGTTAACCCCTTCACTGCCAATGACATTTAGAACAGTAATCAGTGGATATTTAAATTTCTGATCGCTGTATAAATGTTATTGGTCCCAAAAAAGTGTCAAAAATGGTCCGACATGTCCGCCCCAATACCGCAGTACCGCTAAAAATTGCAGATCACCACCATTACTAGTACAAAATAAAAAAAATTAAAATCCCAGAAATTAATTCTCATCATCCGTAAACGCGGCCACTTTTGCGCAAACAAATCAATAAACGCTGATTGCTATTTTTTTTTTTACCAAAAATATGAGGAAGAATATAAATCAGCCAAAACCGATGAAAAAAAATGTTTTTTTTATTTATTTATTTTTTTGATTTGTATTTTAGCAAAAAGTAAGAAAAATATTTTTTTTTGCAAAATTGTCGCTCTTCTTTTGTTTATAGTGGTGATCAGAAATGACACAGAGGCGATCAAATACCACCAAAAGAAAGCTCTATTTGTGGGAAAAAAAGGACGCAAATTTAGTTTGGGTACAAAGTCGCACGACCACGCAATTGTCAGTTAAAGCGACGCAGTGCCGAATCGCAAAAAGTGCTCTGGTCCTAACCTGGGAAATCCTTCCGGGGCTGAAGTGGATAATAAGTATTATAATTATTATGCGCCGTGAATGTATACATTTAAAAGAAGGGGCAGAGCTCAAATGTGAGTGAAGAAAATAAGAGGATGGGAATATATAAAATCCTAACAAACTAATTTGTTGAGACTGTGTCAGTGATGAAGTAATGTAAAAAAGCATTCACAGGCTGCAAACTACGGTTCAACAAAAACAACCTATTGCATGTGGAGGAAATAGTAGCAAAAAATGATAAGAAGATAACCAAATTATTATTTGAGAAAAAGATCTATATTCCATCTATGCATTAATCCTAAGGGAACTCTAGTCTGTAAAATGAAAATCCATCAAATTTCTTTCTCTAATAAGATCCAATGGTCAAATGATTGCCAGGACCTCTCTCACTGTCTTGTAGACCTGGACATAGCTCTCTTCTATCTATCTGTTAAAATATAAAAAAGTGAATAATTGTTTTACATGGGGAGTCATTGAATAGGGGGAGGGGGCAAAAATTGATCTTGCACAGGTGTCCCAGGCCACCCCTGGCAATGTTAAGTGCAACAGCATCCTGATTCCTGTCCCTGAGAGGGTTGAGCCACTAGCTGGAAAATTCTGACAGCAACATTTTTAGACACTATATCTAGCTCCAGTGGGTTAGGCCATCCCACCAAAAGACAGTCAGACCAGGTGTTTGCTGTAGGACTGTCCATGTCAAGAGTCTTCATTCCAACACTTTGCTGATCACTTTGACTTCAAGTAGCCACCACAAAAGCTTCAACAAGCTCTGCCCCTCTTTCTTTGTTTTCAGCAGACAAAATGGCCTTAAAAAGCCCCCCATATGCACCCAAAATCAAGTTGGTGATGCTCTGTGGCATCAGGCAAGCACATGAACTGACAGATACTACATTGCCATGGCAACAGAAACTATCTTTTGGTTTGTGCTTGAAATACCAATACATGACTGGTGCAGAGAAGGAAACCAACGCTCCTGTCTTCTACCTTGTTACCCTTCTGAGATGGCTGCTTTGCTCATACAATGACCAAGTTTCAAGTACATAATGACAACAAATGTACCTAATACAGATCTGTGAGGTTTTTCTGGATGTTTGTGTCACTGATCCTCATGTGTCCCAGTGCTGCTTTGACACGCAAAGTGTTCCTAAAGAAACAGAAAATGTGAAATCTCCCCAGAAAAAATAAAATAATAAAATCTAACAGAGGTTCCAATCCATCCCTTCTAGTATAACATATTTGTATTGCCATGTGTGCTCTCTGTTTGAAAGATTTTCAGATAATAACAGGAAGACAAAACGTGAGAGGAAATCTCCCAAACTGGGGTCCAGCAATGCACTTAATAATAATAAAAAAAAAAAAGAGTCATGGGATACTCATTGCAAGCTTGTATTTATTGAATCCTACAAGAAGATGGATGGTGAAAACATCCACAGCTGAAACACAGAGGATATCCTGGTCCACAGGTTAAATGTTCTGCCCATATTTTATCATATTTATGAACAGTATCATTCAACAAATATGTGACCTCTAGATTACCAATAATGAAGTGCTTATGGCTGTCACAGCCATATGCGTAATACCATCATGTTTTATAGAATAAATATTGCCCTTTTCACACTGGAAACATGACACGGACTGCAATCGGCCAACCACTTTGATCCCGTTGCCAGACATCTTCATGTCGGATCTGTAAGAAAAGAACCTTTCCTGTTTTACCTTGCCCATGTCTATGAGTCATTGCTTTATAACGCTGATAATTGGAAATCGTCAGGACTGACCTATAGCGTAATCATATTTGGCAATTGTTAGCTAGGTATTGTTATTCTGCTGACATGTTGCCTTGGGGTGTCCTTGGTTATGAATATTTATGAATGTTGCAGTAAAATGAACATCAGATTACATTATAATCTTAGAAGAGGCAAAGAGAAACTTCATCAAAAACAATTTCCTTGTTTAGATGTAGGAAGGTGGGATTTGATACCTACTCATCTTAAGTGCTGCCAGGGGCCTTAGCTGAAAGATGACACTACCTCAGTCAAGACCTCTTAGCCAAGCATGGTGTTGAGGGTACTAAACACACAGATTCCAAGGCAACAAAGTTATATTGTAGAAAAGGTTCAAATACAACTGATTCAAGCCTGGAGTGTAGGCACCCCAATCTGGAGTCACTTCCGAAGAGTGACAGTGGTTTGAAGACTTGAAGAGGCCAACAGTATCTGCCATGAGGAGCAGAATGCTGCCTGGCAAGTCTACGCCAAAAGAAGAGGTATAGATAGCCCCTGCACTGTCCCTACTCCTCTGGAACATTTACCCACCTCTAAGCATTGTTCGTGCCAGACAGGGATCCTGTCACTACTCTAGTCACCTGCATAAAGTGCACCAAACCCCAAGATGGTCACTGGAGTAACATGGGGCACCAGCATCTAATCAGACAGGAAGTCATAGAAAAGCCAAGTTCCTCACAACTTCCTTCCCCTTCTGCAATGCCTACAAGCTCTTTAGTAATTCAGTGTTGTTAAAAGCTACCTTTCCATTTCAATCTGAAGCTTTTGTTATTTTCTAAAATTGTTAAAAACTTCAGTTTGACTGTTTACCTAAGCATGGTTCCATACCTTGGTGCTCCTCTGGATCCATCAAGATTAGATTCAACACTTCTACTTCATTGTGATGAAAGTATAGCTTTAACCTGATATTGTCATAATTTACCATGTATTGTGTTTTGTACTGATGTTTTCCTTAAAAAAAAAAAATAATGCAATATGACAACCGGAAGGTGTTCTGTACACCTCTGGCAAATGCCAGTTACTGCTTGTGTTGATTGGCTTACTGATTTTTCCAATGTCTTCAGTAAAAGTAAAATGTTATGCATTCTCTACTATATGATTTTTATTTTTGGAGAGATACTCCCTAAGGGTTCATTACTTCTAAGGGATTCAGACATTTTCCTCATTAGAACACTGAAAGTATACTAGGTGGTAATAATGGGTGCAGTCCCTCCCATTCAGAAGTCAGTCCTCCACCAGTTGCCACCTGTAAAATATTTAGTTATATTCTTACCTATCCAGTAGGCAGCAAGTGAAATCATCACTGTCTTTAACAGTTCTGAGCACTGATGCATCTTCTGGGAGACTTAGATAGTGTGTCCCCATAAACACTGGGGTACTTCCCACTGGCTGCTACAATACAACAGAGCACAGATCAGTCAAGTGTTTACTTCTGTGCAGATGATTCTAAGGCTTCAGTGGTTTTGGAGGCTTCCTATTTGGGCTCTTTTGAGGCTTTGCGGAATCTTTTGTCTAGAGGTCCCACCACCCCCTTCCCTCTAACAAATGCTATAAAAGCTGTGCTAAAGGCTTGATCGGTAGTTAAGGCTGCTAGTCCTAATCCCTCTGGGCATATCTCCCTGCATACCCCCTGGGGTATTCACATCATTGTTCTCTATAGCTCTGCTCTTGAAAATCTGCTCAGAGATGACGCCATGGTTAAACCTCTATCTACTATTTACATAGAATTACTCTAATCTGTCCCGGCCACATGCTGGAAGTTTGGTGGTGTCCCCAGATCCTGATGTTCTGGATGACATTACCTTCTTTCATTCTCGTTGTCATCACCATTCAGATGCCACTGACAATTGATGTGTATCTGCTGGGATTGGTGGACTCTCTAGCTTTCCGTAGGGCCTCCAGAACTCTTTTGGGTTTATTACATTTTTATGCACGAAAAGCTATTGTACTTCGGTGGAAATCTTCCTCAGCTCCCTTGTTAAACTTCTGGAAGTAGTTGCTCAATCCAGCCTTGCCACTTTATAAGGCTTACTTATTTATCACGTGGTTGCCTTACAAAGTTTTATAAGTGTGGGATACCTGGGTCGAATCACTATCCACGAATATTGACCCTGACATGCCTGATTAATCTTTATATGAGTGGAAAATGTGAGCTTCAGTGTACTGGTGCTCTTATTTGTGTTACATTACTTTGCTAGGTGATTATATCTAGGAAGGCGTCCCACTTACCTTCTTCTTCCATCCTTAAGGCCCTGAATTTATGAATAATGATATCATGAATTCTCCACTTTTCTGGCTTGAGTGAACCTTTTATTTTGTTTTTTGTTGGTTTTTGTTTATGTCAAGCCTGGGTATGCACAATAGACTCTATTTTGTATTACACACGAAAAGATTATAATAAAAAGGATTTTTTAGAAAAAGTGTTTAATTCTTTGTAACCCCACTGGGGAGTTTTTCCTTCAATTTCTGTCCCTGTACTGATAAGAAGTGAGAAGTCTCCCTAATAGAGTCACAGATGACAATAAAAACCTTTCTGAGGTTCTAACCCTTCTCTGCTATTTAACAATCCACAGCTGCTGTGGCTGGGGCTCCATTAAGATCTAAGTAGCACTATATACTGCAGGGATATGCAATTAGCGGACCTCCAGCTGTTGCAAAACTACAAGTCCCATCATGCCTCTGCCTCTGGGTGTCATGCTTGTGGCTGTCAGAGTCTTGCTATGGCTCATGGGATTTGTAGTTCTGCAACATCTGGAGGTCCGCTAATTGCATATCCCTGATATACTGTATACACACTGAGCAAAATTTTAAACGCAACACTTTTGTGTTTGCCCCTATTTATCATGAGTTGAACTCACAGGTCTACGACTTTTCTATGTACACAAAAGGCCTATTTCTCTCAAATATTGTTCACAAATCTGTCTAAATCTGTGTTAGTGAGCACTTCTCCTTTGCCGAGATAATCCATCCACCTCACATGTGTGGCATATCAAGATGCTGATTAGACAGCATAATTATTGCACAGGTGTGCCTTAGGCTGGCCACAATAAAAGGCCACTCTAAAATGTGCAGTTTTATCACACAGCACAATGCCACAGATGTTGCAAGTTTTTAGGGAACGTGCAATTGGCATGCTGACTGCAGGAATGTCCACCAGAGCTGTTGCCCTTGAATTGAATGTTCATTTCTCTACCATAAGCCGTCTCCAAAAGTGTTTCAGAGAATTTGGCAGCACATCCAACCAGCCTCACAACCGCAGACCAGGTATAACCACACCAGCCCAGGACCTCCACATCCAGCATCTTCACCTCCAAGATCGTTTGAGACCAGCCACCCAGACAGCAGCTGCAACAATCGGTTTGCATAACCAAAGAATTTCTGCACAAACTGTCAGAAACCGTCTCAGGGAAGCTCATCTGCATGCTTGTCGTCCTCATCGGGGTCTCGACCTGATTGCCGACTTGAGTTGTCAAGTGCTCACATTCGATGTCGTCTGCCAATTTGGAGAGGTGTTCTCTTGGATGAATCCCGGTTTTCACTGTACAGGGGAGATGGCAGACAGCATGTATGGCGTTGTGTGGGTGAGTGCTTTGCTGATGTCAACATTGTGGATTGAGTGGCCCATGGTGGCGGTGGGGTTATGGTATGGGCAGGCGTATGCTATGTACAATAAACACAGGTGCATTTTATTGATGGCATTTTGAATGCACAGAGATACCGTGACGAGATCCTGAGGCCCATTGTTGTGCCATTCATCCATGACCACCTCATGTTGCAGCATTATAATGCACGGCCCCATGGTGCAGCATGATAATGTACGGCCCCATGGTGCAGCATGATAATGCACGGCCCCATGATGCAGCATGATAATGCACGGCCCCATGGTGCAGCATGATAATGCACGGCCCCATGGTGCAGCATGATAATGCACGGCCCCATGGTGCAGCATGATAATGCACGGCCCCATGATGCAGCATGATAATGTACGGCCCCATGATGCAGCATGTTAATGCACGGCCCCATGGTGCAGCATGATAATGCACGGCCCCATGGTGCAGCATGATAATGCACGGCCCCATGATGCAGCATGATAATGCACGGCCCCATGGTGCAGCATGATAATGCACGGCCCCATGTTGCAAGGATCTGTGCACAATTCCTGGAAGCTGAAAGCATCCCAGTTCTTGCATGGCCACCATACTCGCCGGACATGTCACCCATTGAGCATGTTTGGGATGCTCTGGATCGGCATATACGACAGCGTGTTCCAGTTCCTGTCAATATCCAGCAACTTCGCACAGTCATTGAAGAGGAATGGACCAACATTCCACAGGCCACAATCAACAACCTGATCAACTTTATGCGAAGGGGGTGTGGTGCACTGCGTGAGGCAAATGGTGGTGACACCAGATACTGACTGGTTTGGACCCCCCCAAATACATTAAAACTGCACATTTTAGAGTGGCCTTTTATTGTGGCCAGCCTAAGGCACACCTGTGCAATAATTATGCTGTCTAATCAGCATCTTGATATGCCACACCTGTGCGGTGGATGGATTATGTTGGCAAAGGAGAAGTGCTCACTAACACAGATTTAGATTTGTGAACAATATTTGATAGAAATAGGCCTTTTGTGTACAGCTCAGGGCAAACCCAAAAGTGTTGCGTTTATAAGTTTGCTCAGTGTATATTGGCACAGCCTTCAGGACTGGGGTCCCTAAAAATGTTTTGGTTGGACGCAAAATAACACATATTTTGACTCCTGCTTTTGAGCAACATTGTTACTTTATACTTACATACATTTGACAGGTTCTGTTTAAATATCTGTATAGCACCGATGCCTTAAAGCAAGGTTTTCCAGAAATTAAATGTCTAGTAAAGTTCAGCTGGAAGTGAAGAGCATCATTTAACAATGAAAATTTTTCAACACAATGCCATAGATAACTTTTAGTCTAAGATGAAGAAATGGAAACCAGATTTGAGGCCTGGAGCATTTCTTATGTCTTCTTTTTATTTGTTTTCTGTACCTAGAAACATTGTCTAAAGAAGAAAAATTCTGACTTTGGTTTAATAAAAAATAAAAAATTCTGTAAGTGTGGAAAGAAATGTGTTTAGTGCTGTTATACATATTTATACATATACAGTAACTGTTATATACACATATTTTCCTTCTGCAAGCCAGGCAAACATACTGGAGGAATTCTTCAACCGCATTGATTTGGAATGGAAGCGCATTTACAAAGAGGCCCTGCAAAACTACCTTGGGGGTTCCCCAGCAGAAGCACCTAAAATTGGATAAGTACCTTACTGACTAGGGAGAAAAATGTTGCCAGAAGTTTAGTTTTGGTTGGCACATCTTCAACCTGCACACCATGGAGACATGGCTTAGAAAACTCAGTAGGAGTATACAGGGCCGTCTTTAGCGCAGGGCAAATGGGGCAACTGCCCTGGGCCCTGTCTTATCTGTGAGCCCCAAAGCAGCTGCTCCCCTTGAGCCCGCGCTACCTGCAAATTGTGGCCGCGATGATGGAACTTCAGAGTGAGAGAGGCAGCGCTGTAATCCCGATTCCCGAGCCAGCAGGAAAGGGGTGGGGCCGGGAGCTCCACTGACGCTCTGACCCGCCCCATGCAGTCTGTATGTTCAACAGGGAGACAGCTCTGTATTCCTCAGCCAGCAAAGAGGGAGTGGGGTCAGGGCGTCTGTGGAGTTCCTGGCCCCACCCCCTCTCTGCTGGCTGGGGAGATATGCAAACATGCAGCCTGTATACTTGGGAGTGAGCAGCTTGAGAAGGAGCAGTGCTCGGAGTGGGAGCCCCGCCCCATCACTTCTGAAGGTGCATGGTGAGCTCGGCTGGCCAGGTATGTCCTCCCCCCATAGACTGCCTGACTGCTGTTCAGCTCTAAAGCTGTGAATTGCTGAAAAGGTCTCTGGTCATCTCCTGTAGTATGCACAGTCTCTGACCGTATCCTGTACCATGTGCGCAGTCTCTGACCTTATCCTGTACCATGTGCACAGTCTCTGACCTTATCCTGTACCATGTGCGCAGTCTCTGACCTTATCCTGTACCATGTGCGCAGTCTCTGACCTTATCCTGTACCATGTGCGCAGGCTCTGACCTTATCCTGTACCATGTGCGCAGTCTCTGACCGTATCCGGTATCATGTGTGCAGTCTCTGACCGTATCCTGTTTTATGTGCGCAGTCTCTGACCGTATCCTGTATTATGTGCGCAGTCTCTGACTGTATCCTGTACCATGTGCGCAGTCTCTGACCGTATCTTGTACCATGTGCGCAGTCTCTGACCGTATCCTGTATCATGTGCGCAGTCTCTGACCGTATACTGTATCATGTGCGCAGTCTCTGACCGTATCCTGTATCATGTGTGCAGTCTCTGACCGTATCCTGTACCATGTGCCCAGTCTCTGACCGTATCCTGTATCATGTGCGCAGTCTCTGACCGTCTCCTGTATTATGTGTGCAGTCTCTGGCCATCTCCTGTAGTATGAGCGCAGTCTCTGGTCATCTCCTGTTTTATGCGTGCAGTCTCTGGTCATATCCTGTATTATGTGTGCAGTCTCTGACCATCTCCCATAATATGTGCGCAGTCTCTGGTCATCTCCTGTAGTATGTGCGCAGTCTCTGGTCATCCCCTGTAGTATGTGTGCAGTCTCTGGTCATCCCCTGTAGTATGTGCGCAGTCTCTGGTCATCTTCTGTAGTATGTGCGCAGTCTCTGGTCATCTCCTGTAGTATGTGCGCAGTCTCTGGTCATCTCCTGTAGCATGTGCAGTCTCTGACGTCTTCTATAGTGTGTGCGTAGTCTCTGGTCATCTCCTGTAGTATTTGTGCAGTCTCTGATCATATCCAGTAGTATGTGTGCAGTCTCTGACCGTCTTCTGTAGTGTGTCTGCAATCTCTCACCCTGTCACGTACCTGGTGGTGGAGTCTGATTATGCATTGGGCAACCTCTCTTACAGCCCTTGTTCAGGAACCTCTGATAGAGTAGACAGGAGATTCCGGAGCACGGGGGGGCACGAGGGCTGGTATGGATGCAGATGATGTGAGGATCCTCCAGGAGCTCGTGCAAGGCAGAAGATTGGTGATGCAGGCTGGGTCGGTAACAAGTGGGCAAGTGCGGTACAAAAGGAGCAGGCAAGCAGTTAGTCGGGTACAGGCAGGGTCGTTAACGGGCAGGCAGCTTAAGTACAAGAGGGTCAGGCATAAGCGTGGTCATAGACAGGCTGAGGGTCGGTGCAGGCAGAGTTCAAACAGGGTCAGTCAAGCCGGGTCACAGATACAGGAAGTCTTTAGGAAATAAGCCACGGGAGCACACTAGGAAACGCTGTAGAATGGACAGCATCCGCTGCAGGGTGCTGTCTGGTTAAACAGAGTGTTTTGGCGCAATAGGCGCGCACACACACGTACAGGCGCGCACGCACGAGCGCACGCAGTGCGCACAGGAGGCTGGATGATCATTTCTCCTAACACACCCTCTCCTGTAGTATGTGTATTAATGTGCTGCTTTACTTGCTCAAATATTTGAGATTGCTCCACTGCTCAATGAGTGTTAATGGTGTGCAGTAACCTGTGTCAATCAGTCGGTGAACAATAGTGATCTGCTGTACTCTCTAGCAACCAGTCAGTTAGCAGTAATGATGCACAGTAACCTCTAGCAACCAATCAGTGAGCGGTAATGATGTGCTATAACTTACAACAACCAGTCAGTGAGTGGTAGTGATGTGCTATAACTTCTAGCAACCAATCAGCGAGTGGTAATGATGTGCTGTAACTTTTAGCAACCAATCAGTGAGCGGTAATGTTGTGCTGTAATCTATAACAATCAATCAGTGAACAGTAATAATGTGCAGTAACCTCTAGCAGCCAATCAGCAAGCAGAACTTATGTGTTGTCACCTCTAGCAATCAGTCAATGAATGGCAATGATAGGCTGTAACCTCAGGCAACCAATTGCAATCGCTGCGTGAACTGATTTTGAGTCTACTCGCTATTTTTTTGAATGTCTCAGGATAGAGAAGGGGGGGTGCCCAAGAAAATGTTTGCCCAGGGTCCAATCAATATTAAAGATGGCCCTGGGAGTATAGGGGGTTAAAGGACCTTATTCTTTGACCCAGTGGTTGGCTTGGTGTAGTTCCATAGGGAGCCAGGTTGTATCTCCATACCCCATGGTGTTATTGTTAGTCCTTCAGTATATGTCCCTTTCTGGGATGGCTCCTCCCTCGTATGGATGTTAAGCGGTAGGCCCTTCCTTTCCCAAGCTAAAAGTGTATAAGGATTGGACTATAGGTAGCGGATACCCTTTTGGTGCTAACTCTCTAATGCTGGTTAGAGTATTGAGAACTCCTTTACTTTGAGTCTAGCAGAGAACAGCCATGTAGGCTCCAATAGTATTAAGCAGACATCCCCCTCTGGGGGAATTCAAGGACTACTCCCTGATTGAAGGTAAGACAACCATTATGCAAGCCCTCATATAGAGGAGGATGAAGGTACTTCCCGCTATATGGTGTAGCGTCCCCATAGTATAGGTGCTTTACTTTTGTAGATTTTTTGGTAGGAGAGGAAAAATGTAGTCAGGCCTGACAGTGGGTGCAGGCCTGAATGTTTTGATCTGGGCTAGGGGAGTTCCTTCACTGTAGAGGAGAAGGTGGGGGGAAATGTCTTGAAAGGTTCGAGTTTCCCCTCCTTAGAGGTTCCCCTCAATTAAGGGAGATAGAGGTCGGGGAGGAACTCGATGAGGGGATCGGGTCTAGTTTTGTAAGTCCGGACGTGAATGACAGTCCGGGCTGATCTAAAAAGGAGAGGATGGTTTTTTAGATGTTTTCATTTCGTGGATATGATACCCCTGCGATGTGGTATATCGCCCTTCATGGAAGTAGGAGGAGATATACTCCCGAACGTATTACCAACAGAATGGAA
>BLSH010501542.1:753286-769559 GCA_018402905.1 Glandirana rugosa | reverse complement strand
GGGCCACGGGGGTGCGGCGGCGATTACTAGGGTTACCCTCACTGCCGCACCAGTCCTCCGTGCCCCTTCTTGGTACCCCTTCGGACTCTCATATTGATCGCAGCGGGGGCGAGTGATCTTCTGGAGACTCCAAGGACTCACCCCTCGGGTATAGTAAGAGCTACCATATCTCAGTTTCAGTTGATCATTACAAACCACTGGATCGGCGATCCATTCCTGCCTACAAGAATAAAACTCTACACCCTGTCAAAGAATAAAACTCTACACTCTGTCAAAGATGGTTGAGGATAAGAGACTCTATACAAAACAAACTATACAATGTGAACTAAATTGATACGTTCTATTTTGCCGTTTCATTACAACTTGTACATTTCGACAAATAACGTTGAGCTATTGAAACATAACAATATTAGTGACAATAAGTGCAGGCCTGAATGTTTTTTTTTTTTTTTCAATTAATGTTTATTGAAAAAGTTTTTGATTATAACAATACAAAGTTATCGAGTTGCAATAAACAGCTTTACATGTTCAACATTACTTTGCCGTTTTATCTTGCATAGTTAAATCAAGTGTAACATATCAAACAAAACATATCTCAGAGAATAGGAGTTGGTAGAAACTGTCTCACATCTCAAAATAAGAAACTGTCCCACATCTCAAAATAAGAACATCCGTCCTTACCTAGCGGCTAGGTCACCAAACATTACTAGTTGACTTTGACTCTATACCATCGAGAATGATATGGGCTCCCCACTCAGGAACCTCAGAGGTCTTCTAGTGAGCGGGGGCGACGCTAGTTATACTCTCAGGCTTCCCCATGGTTCTTCCCCGTGCCTCCTGACCACGCCGTCACTCCCATTGGGATCATTAGCGGCGGCGTGGGGGCACCGGGAGTCCCCGAGTGTAAAATTCTATCAATGAAATGTAGTCTCTAGTTAGTCCCGAAGCGGTCGTTGTACCATTGTGTCCACCTGTTCCATTTTATGCTTGTAGATCTTACACTATTAAGTTGGAAGGCCATCAGGTTTTCGTAAGTGTTGTGGAGGGCTAAGGTTTCAATCACCTCATTGGTCGTGGGAGTCGTTGCTGATTTCCACCTGCGTGTGATATTTATTCTAGCTGCCAGGAGAATATTTAGCGTTAGGGGGCGAATATTGGAGGGATATTTGTCAATCCCCAGACTTAAAATAGCCATTTGGGGAGAAGGTGTTGTATTTAATTGGAGTATCTCTGTGATTAACAAGAAGACCTCGTTCCAGTAAGCGCGGAGACGCGGGCATCCCCACATCAAGTGGAAGAGGTCTCCTTTGAGACCGCATTGTCTCCAGCAATAGGGGTCATTGTTTTTAGAGAATTTGGACAGCCGTACTGGGGTGAGGTACCATCTCTGCGTTATTTTAAATGTTAATTCCCACAAAGAGGAACTCCTAGTGGCCGAGAAGGTATGTTTTAGTGCTAAGCGCCATTGTTGTGATGAGTAACTTTCGCCTAAATCTTTTTCCCATAGCAACAAGTTGTTTGTTATGTGTAACGTGTCTTTCAATTGGAGTGAGTTGTACAAGGTAGAGATTCCCCTAATCTCGCTTTCCTCCGGGTTGAGGTATGACCATATATATCTTGGTAGCATGGTGATTGGTTTTTTTATGCTGACTAAGTCCATGTTTCAATCTTATGTAGTTGTAATTTTCCGAGGGCGGGAGATCGTGTAACTTCTGGAGTGTCTCGAAAGAGTGTATGGTATTCGCATCGTAAATGTCCTCAATGGAAAGAATGCCCTCGTTTATCCACTGTGTTGTAGGGAATGAGGGGATGATGTATTGAAGAGATGGTAGTGGTGTATGAACCAGCACCCCGTCTGATACGGCATTCGAGGTGTGGAGTAATGTCTTCCACGCCGAAGCTGTGGCGACCATTGTCGGGGGCAGTGAGGGAGGTGTCCTGGTGCCCCATTGGATACTGAAAATCCAAGATTTAAGGGAATTATTAAGTATGAGGCTTCTATTTGTCCCCAAGCGGTAGTGGAGGTCGGACGGAACCAGTCCTTTAAGCTGGTGAGAGTCGCTGCAAGGTAGTAATCCTTGATATCCACCAGACCCCCCCCCCCCCCCGCTAGTTTGTGTTTGATCAAAATGTGATGAGAGCTCCTAGGCCTCTTGCCCATCCATAGGAATCTTGATAAAGTGGTTTGAAGGGACTTGAAGTAGCTCATTAGAATAGGTATTTGAAGTGTACGGAAAATGTACAGCATTTGAGGGAGGAAAATAATTTTAAAGGCTGCTAACCTACCCATCCAGGATAGTTCATATCTGGATAGTGAACTGAGGTATTGTTGTAGGCGTTGTTTCAGGGGGAGATAATTTGCTTTAAATAGGTTTTTAGTGGTTTTAGTTAGTTGAATGCCTAAGAATGGAATTTCATCTTCTATCCAAGAATATGGGTGTTGTGCTTGGAGGTATATGCGTGATGTGGCGTCAATATTTATGGGCAAAACCGATGACTTGGTGTCGTTTACTTTGTATAACAAAATCTCACTGAATTTGTTCAGAATAGTTTGGACTTCTGGAAAGGATGAGTTGGGATTGCCTAATATTAGAATAACATCATCAGCGAAAAGGCTGATCTTGTGCTCCCTTGCTGCTATCGAGATACCTGAAATTTTGGGGTTAGATCTGATGTGTTCAGCCAATGGTTCCATCACCATATTAAATATCAGAGGGGACAGGGGGCATCCCTGTCTTGTCCCATTTGAAATTTGAAACGGTATGGATATGGCGTCTTGGGTGTATACTCTTGCGGAGGGATTCGTGTATAGTGCCATTATGGCGTTTAAGATTTGTCCTTTAAAGCCGAATTTTTCTAGAACCATGGCAAGATACTTCCAATGTACCCTGTCGAACGCCTTCTCTGCATCCAGTGATAGGAGCAGAGAAGGCGTTCTAGTGGATTCTGCATAGTGGATGATATCAATTAGCCTCCTAGTAGCGTCAGAGGTCTGACGGCCTTTTGTGAAGCCCGTCTGGTCGTTATGGATTAAGGTAGGTAGTATTTTGGCTATCCTGTTGGCAAGTAGTTTTGCATAGATTTTGGAATCCATATTAAGAAGCGAGATTGGGCGGAAATTTTTGGCAGACGTGGGTTCCTTGCCCTGTTTCGGGAGTGCAATTATAATTGCTTCTAGCATTTCTGGTGGCAAATATGCTTTGGATGCCGACGAATTCAGGGCATCGCGTAGATGGGGGGACAGAATATCGCCAAATGATTTATAGTATTCACCCATGAACCCATCGGGGCCAGGCGCTTTCGAGTTGGGTAATGCGTGGATTACTTCTAGGATTTCGGATGAGGTAAAGGGTTCGTTTAGTGACTCTAGTTGTTGGTCATCTAGAGAGGGTAGCTGAATTTGGTCTAGGAATTGCTTGATTTTGGTGGGAGTGGGTTGGTGCGTGTGTGGGTCCGAGTTTAAATTGTATAGGTCTTTGTAATAGAAACTGAAAGCGTCCGCTATGTCCTGAGGTTTTAATAGTTTTTCGTTGGAGGTGTGGTGGAATAGTTGTGTTATTTTAGTCTTAGACCTTTGGCCCTTTAGATAAGTTGCCAATGCCTTGCCTGCTTTGTTGCTTGTAGTGTACAGTGTGGCTTTATATTTTCTCTGTGCCTTATCGTGGCCCTCCAATAGGAGGGTTCTGAGTTCCAGACGCAGCAAGAATATTTTGTTGGATAATTGGTCTGTGGGTGATGCTTTGTTTTGAGTCTCTAGGTCTGTCAGGTCTTTAGTCAGCATGTCTATTCGGTTAAGTTTCCTTTTCTTTTCCCTGGAAACCATTTGAATTAAAGCACCTCTTAGTACTGCCTTGTGGGCATTCCACACCACCACCGGATCCGAGGTCGACCCCACATTTGTATGAAAGTAATCTGTTAGTTGCTGTCTTAATGCAGCATTGTATTTGTGATTGTGAATGAGAAATTTACTGGCTCGCCACAGTAGCGGCCTGGTATTGTAGCTGGTGTCTGCTAAGGTCAGTATAATCGGGGCGTGGTCCGACCAGGTGGTGGGCAGAATGTCCACTGCAGTGACATTATGCAAAATCTCCTTGTGAGATAAAAATAAATCTATCCTCGAGTATGTGTGATGCCTGGGAGAGAGAAAAGTGTAATCTCTCTCGCTGGCATGCCAACATCGCCAAATATCGTACAGTTCATTATCAGAGAGCAGGCGCCCCAACGAGGGGGCCTGCCTGAGAGTTTTCCCAGAAGAGTCCATGGAGTTGTCCGGTACTAGGTTAAAGTCTCCACAGAGTAAGAGATTGCCCTGTTTTAAATTTTCGATCTTTTTAAGAATGCTCTTCAGAAAAGGGATTTGCCTTTGGTTGGGGGCATAGATGGAAACCAGCGTCAGGGGGGTAGCGTTTACAGTACAAATCAGTATCAAAAAGCGCCCTTCTGGGTCGCTTAGGGATTGGTGTAGTTGAAAGTGGACAGAGTCCCTTATGGCGACAAGTATGCCTCTTTGCTTCTTGGAGTAGGAAGCTTCAAATACGTGTGGATATTGACGATGTGAGCAAGGTGGGTGGTAGTCTTTTAAAAAATGTGTCTCTTGGACGCAAAGCACTTCACAGTTGGTTGAGGTTGCTAATTTCCAGAGTGACGAGCGTTTGGCGGGGTGATTCAGTCCGTTAGCTTTGATAGACAGAACTTTGATGGGCATGGTGCTGGAGGATTGGTGTGAATTGGTTTTACTCACAGTTGACGAGCTCTGCTGTTCTGGTTCCGTGGCCTCAAGCTGAGCTGATGGTATGTGTGGTTGAGAGTTGTCCGGTGTGGACCTGTTCGATGAGTCTTCTCTTATGTGACTGCTTGTTGCCTCAGGGAAGTTGCCTCCGTAGAGATGTGTATTCAGGACGTGAAAAATAGACAAACAAAAGAAAAAATAGAGAACAAAAAATAGAGGCGAATACAGGTTAACAACTTGAAACTCTGATGTATACAGGAGGTACCCGAGGGTACAATACAGAAATGCAGCCTTGTAACCTTGGGTTGCTGCCTGGGGGGGTAAAGTTCAGAGGTTATTTCGTTAGAGCTTTGACTAGACCGAGTGTTCCTCGCCTAGTATGCTTTAGCGGGCATGTAATTACAGTCAGCGATGTGTGCCTTTACCGGCAGTCCCTCTGCGCTGCTGCCGGTCACCAGGTGGAGGTTTATTTCTATCTTCTGCTTGTTCTGGGATGATGCCCCAGGAGTGGAGCATTTTTAGGCCGTGTTCTAATGAGGATATAGAGCAGGGATCTCAAACTGGTGGCCCTCCAGCTGTTGCAGAACTACAAATCCCATGAGGCATTGCAAGGCTGACAGTTACAAGCTTGACTCCCACAGGCAGAGGCATGATGGGACTTGTGGTTTTGCAACAGCTGGAGGGCCGCCAGTTTGAGACCCCTGATATAGAGTGTTGGGTACCGTTTCTGGTCACCAATAAAGTGGCCGGGTAGCGCCACTTGTAGGTCATTTTATGATTCGCAAGCGCCTTTGTTATATTCCTCAACTGCCTCCGCATTTGAAGGGTGTGTTGGGAGAGATCGGGAAATACCTGTATCCCGTCATAGGGATGCGGGAGGACTTTCATGGCCCTGGTCTTTGCTATGATTTGTTCCTTAGTAGAGAAAAAGTGGATCCTTAATAGGGTGTCTCTTGGAACTGAGTCCGCTAGGTGGTTTGGTTTAGGAATCCTATGGATCCTGTCAATCAGTAATTCCAATGGCGGCATTTCTGGTAGAAGCAAGGAAAACAAATCAGTAGCGTACTTGTGTAATTCAGACGGCATAACTGTTTCTGGGACCCCTCTCAGCTTCAGGTTATTGCGGCGACTGCGGTCTTCTAAATTTGCTAATTTAGATCTCACCCACCAATTCTCCTCCCTTTGTTCCTCATACACATCCACTAGGTCATTAACTGTGTGTGTACACTCTGCCATTTTAGCTTCCATATACTGCACCCTGTCTCCCATCTGTTGCATATCAGTGGTCACTTTGTGTATAAGGGAAGTCAGGCTGGACATGAGTGAGGACTGCAGTGAGAGTAGCATGTCCTTCATTGTAGTATCTAAGACAGGCTGTCCGGTGGTAGGGAAGGTTGCTATTGGTGATAGAGTCATGGTAGGGCCTGCAGCCCTGTTAGCCGTACTCACTGCGCTGGCCTCATGGTGGGGAGAATCCATCCTCATTCGCGCTTTCGCTGGGCTATGTGAGGTCGGGCTCGCTGGCTGAGAAAGCTGCGGAGAGATGAGGAGTTTTTCGTGATCTCTGCTGTCATCCGCGTCCGGGAGATCTGTGTAGGCAGAGGGGCCGCTCGTGGCCGGACCATCGCCGCCATCTTGCCCTCCCTCCGGAGCCGGCGCCGGCCTAAAGAAGAAGTCCGTCACCTTCTGGGGTTGCCGAGACTCCTTCCTTTTGCGCTGTGCGGTGGGGGTGTCCATGCTCGTCTTTGGCTGTGGTAGATGCTAGGGAGCCCGCTGGATTTGTCACTTTGAGTCCGGTCTTTGACGGAGCTCACGGCTTAAGCAGCCATCTTCGTGCGCGCGCAAGCCACGCCCCCCCGGCCTGAATGTTTTGATCTGGGCTAGGGGAGTAGCTCAAGGAGGGGCTGGAGATAGAGGGAATTAACTCCCCTTGGAGATTCCTCCCCCTTGAGCTTGGAAAGTTCTGTAAAGGGGGATGGAAGAGGAGATGTCACTTCCTGATGTATGACAAGGAGCCCTGACCAATCCACAGGCTGGATTGGCAGGGGACAGGCCTCCTTAAATACAGCAATCTACCAGCAGGTGTCAGGAGAGTTTGGGTGGAAGATTGAGGATGTAGTCGGGAGCTGCGGATCAGGCCTCGCCCGGGAGGGAATTCCCCTGTCTGGGGGAGGGTGAACCTGAGGCCTGGGGCTTGGGTGCAGCCAGGAGTGGGAGTGGCACAGGAAAAGCAGGAGAGCAGCTGAGTTCTACATGGAAGGTGAGTGGCGGCCCCTGGGAGTTGGGCAAGAAGGCTGGGACAGTCTGGGAGTAGAGAGAGCAGTCTGTGGAAGCCGGTAGGAGCCAACCAAGGGGAAGGAGAGCCATCAGACTGCAGGACAGACTGGATGGGTCTGGAGGATGGATGGGCTGTGAGTTGTAGTTCATCCAAAGGCCCGGCTAGCAGCAACGTGCTTTGCTACACTAAAGAGATTGCATGGTTTCAGTGAAAGACACCTGCGACTCTTACCAACAAAGGGTGGATGTAAGGCCTTGCCTGCGGCTGCAGCAGGCCTCCCCATGTGCTAGCTGTGATGAAGAGGAAGTGTTATGGAGGTCTGATAAATTTCCCTTTGGACCTGGAGAACAGGAGAAGTGTAACAGTCAGCAAGTAGAGTGCTGTAGAGAAGTAAAGGGGTAGTGTAATGGTCAGCAAATAGTGTGCTGGAGGAGAAGAAGTGTATATACCGAAGGTGTATATAGTATGTCCCACGTTCAATCTCTGGGCATCCCACAGTCATCCCTAATCCCTATCCAAGTTCAATCCCCTAAATAAAACAACAAAACAAAGTACCAGCCTGTTCAGTGACTTTGGATGTGTGGAATTCGTATGATTGAGGGCAGCGGGCAGGTGGACCACAACTCTTAAGGGAGCACATGACTACAATGGCAAGGGCACAAGTGTTTTCCCCTTCGAGCCTATTTGCAACCATTTCAAGGTAATGCCCTCATTTCTCGGAATTACTGTCTTTATGCTAAACTCTATTACATAAAGTTGACATTGTTATAAAGACAATGAGTGGACCTCTTATTCTTCTGTGTAATGGAAGAAATACAATTGAGCAGAGACTTGTGTCTGGGGACAGAGCAGGGCACAACCTACAGGTAAAGTGGGTTCAAGGAAGGTGGCCCTAAATTCTTATCAGGCCAGGCTGGACCTCCCATTAGGTATGGAGTCCCTGGTAGAGCCCTTGCTAGGAAACTGCAGGATCCCATAAGAAAAGACCGAACCAAGTACTCAAAGAGTTATTATTTCTGTATGAGTTTCCCACTATGTAACATAAGGTAAATCATGTGTTCCTCTGAATAGTTTTTTCTAGAAACATGCTACAAAAATAAGAAAAATGTAGGATTTTCTCTTATGCTAATTTCCCTAGAAACATCTCTTGCTGACTATAGAATGATTAAATCATCACGGAGCTGCAGGGTCTTCTCTTGTCTTCAATGATGAATATTCTATTGTAGCACTGCCCCCTTGAGGGTTGCTTAAAGAATCAATTCCCCCTTGGATCTCCTCATTCAGAGGGTCCTCCACCACCCCTGACACTCTCGGTTCACTCATATTGCAAGGTTTTATGGACAATAACTCTATTTTGGTAATGGAGACCACAACACAGGCGGAGTTAGAAAGGTTTACTTTAACTCTTGTTTTTGCAAGAAATAACAACCTTAAAACAACAAGTAACACAATCCTTCACATAGGTAATCAAAACTAAGGATTCTGGCGAGCAAAGGGAGTAAATTATTTGTACACTTTCACCACTCCCTGTATTCTACAACAATAGCAATAGTTGAGAATAATACAATTCCTCCAATTGAGTTTAAACAGTACCTAATGGATCTTTGGGAAGGAGGTAATTTAGTAATATCTACTGAAACTAACCAGAGAAATAGTACAGTAAATCCCTACTTCAAATAGATGATCCAAAGGATAAAATGGTACCACTCAATGTATTCTGTTTCAAAGGGTAAACAATATTCTATAATGCATAGATACGCTATATCAATTAGCAGTTAAACTATAGCTAAACAAATACACTGGATAATTATGACTTCTGTTTAATGTCTCCTGTTCTAGCTAGAGAGTTCTTAGGAGATTAAGCAATACCAAGCATATAGCCCTGAGTATATAACTGGGGAAGATGAGATGATGTAGATGCAGCAATCCTGTCTTGCAGAGTTCAAGCAGTCTTCTGCCGGCAATAAGAATTTAGGTACCTATGAATACTGTGTCCTTTCAATCACTGAGATGAGGCACAAAGAGGTTAAATTCCACTGCACTAAAGAAATTTGCAATGCACGCTGGCTTCTTTGAATAAACTGGTGTATTCCAAGAAGCAATAAAGAGATGTTGCATAGACAATATAAGTACTCTTATGTGTGGGCCTGAGCCCGCTCACCAACACCAAAGGCCTGTATGCAGACAGACGATATTGCACTCAGGCGCTGGGACCGTTAGTTCACACAGGCCGCTTGGTTCTGGGAGGTAGAAGGCATCCACTGCACCCCATGCAGCTCTCCTGATCGACAGACACGACTGTTGCAGCTGCTGTGGCTTCAATCCAAGCTAGAGTTGCCACCTCATCCCTTTAAACCCGAACACATATAAATTACACAGATTCTGAGGCTAATTTAATGCAGATAAAGTACCAAGTGAGTTTAATTACCACCTTAATCAGCCGCAGAACCTGTGTAATTCATATGTGTTTGGTTTTAAAGGGATGAGGTGGCAACCCTAATCCAAGCAGAGATGAGTTTCGGATGGCTCCGCTGTTCACTCACTGCAATGCTGGAGAGAGATGGCTAGCTGTGTCACCTGCAGGTAATTCAGGCGCTGGAATGCTGTACATAGGCCGCAGGCTTATATCTGGTAGCAGCAGCACACAGGATTCCTCTCTGATCGATCACGCTATTCCCAAGAGGCCATTGTTAGCTCCTCCTCCCCTTTAAATACGTTTCTCCTGCAATGCATTACACCTCCCAGAAGTCTCCAGCACAGCCTGCTGGGAAATGGAGTCTTTCACACCAGAGTCTGATGATCGTTTCCTCTTTCCGTACTACAGTTCCCACAATTCTTCATACTTGCTGCAATCACAGTCTTATCCACAAGCAAACACTAGATGGAGTTTCCAATGTCAAGCAATGGACACAACTGTCTGTATGCCAGAGGAATATTTCTGAACTCCTGGCTACACTATCGTAGGGTAATCAGAGACATAAGAGCATAACAGTCTTATCACTGTGATTATAACAGAGAAGAATGCATTTATGTGACAGACGGAAAATACAAGAAAACTCTTGTTTTATACACATTGCTAGGATAAGTCATATTTTTATAGTGTAACTGTAAAAAAAACATACCTAGATAATTACCTGTCTGGCAGGCAGCAAGTGAAATCATCACTCTTGAAGAGCTTCAGTCACTGCTGAGTCTTCCAAAAGAGTAAGATAGCTTTCCATAGCTGAACACTGTGGTACTTCAGCAACTATTGAGACAATAAACATATTGGTAAAAGTATATTACAGCTTACAGAATACAGTGGCTAGCATTATGTAATGTCCAATATCTTGTATAGAGTACAACGGTCTAGGCGGGACATATAGCATATATATATGCAGCAGTCAGGATTATACCTTGTTGTATATCATAATGCCCCATATGTAGCACCCCTACTCTTGGGGTGATGAGAATGACCCCGTTGCTGAACTAAATTTTAGAAAATAGGGTTAGGGGTGTAGGGTACCCCAAATGAGCACAAAATAGGCATTCTGATGGTAGGAGGCATCTTGGTAATAGTTGACCCTTTGAGAACAGCCAGACAAATCTATAAACCTGTATAAGTATTCACATCCTTTCTTGAGTTGCAGTGGATCTCCTTCCAGTCAATATGGTTCTTGGCGCTCTAATAGATGTCAGACATATCCAGGGCAAGACTGGGAATAAATTTCATACCAGTCCCATAGCATTATTATACCAGCCCAACGGCATAACGTCATTATTTTCTTATTCATAAAAGGAAAAACCATGCATTTTAAAGCACATTTGAAGAGTGTATTATATATAGATAAGACATATATGAAAGCACAAAGGGCTTTATATATACAAGAGCAAATTCCAGTTAAAAGTGGTAAAAGTGGAGCAATCATCAAGGGGGTCCCCAGGAACTCTGGGAATGTAGGGGTCACCAGAGACCACCTTGCGCAGAAAGAATACACTAAGGTAACGGGAGAGAGGTACTGATGTAAGGGGAAACATTTATATCAGTGCCTCCTTACATTATTGTATTCACTCCCCCCCTTACATTAGTGACCCCCGCCAGACTGGCTTGGCGGCGCTGTCACTGACCTCCTCTCAGGTGCACCGTGCAGGGCTATTCCGGCGGCACTCCCACTCTTGACTCCTCTCCAGACTCCCTCGGTGACTGCAGACATGATATAAGATAAGAGATGGTCAGCTGTTGTGGACACGATACAAGAAATGGTTAAAGGCTGTGGGCATGGTACAGGAGATGATCAGAGGCTGTGGACATGATACAGGAGATGTCAAAGGCTGCAGACTAGTGTTGAGTGAACCCGAACTGTAAAGTTCAGGTCCGTACCAAACTTTGGGGTGCCCATGACCCGGACCCGGACATTTGAAAAAAAGTTCAGGTTCGGGTTCTGGGTTTGGGTATTTGATCACGCAGGTTGAATAGCTGCAGGGCAGCCAATCAACAAGCATTTCACTGGTTTACCCTTAAAAGCCATCACAGCCATGCCTACTAATGGCATGGCTGTGATTGGCCAGTGCATCATGTGACCCAGCCTCTTTATAAGCTGGAGTCACGTAGTGCTGCATGTCACATGCTCTCTGGGTAGTGTAGGGAGAGGATGCTGCCGGCACTGTGAGGAATAGATTGCAGGTATAATAACATCTCATTGATCTGATTGTGGACTAGGTAGAGATTACTACTACTACTGCTTTAAAGGGACAGATTGCAGATCTCATCCTGCATTACAGAATGATCTGCTTTGAGGGACAGATTGCAGATCTCATCCTGCATTACCGAACGATCTGACTGTGGACTAGGTAGAGATTACTACTACTGAGATCTGCATTACCGAACGATCTGAGTGTGGACTAGGTAGAGATTACTACTACTACTGCTTTGAGGGACAGATTGCAGATCTCATCCTGCATTACAGAACGATCTGATTGTGGACTAGGTATAGATTACTACTGCTACTGCTTTTAGGGACAGATTATTTTTCTAAAATCATTGCCTACTCCTATAGGGTCAGGTTCCTGCTGTTGCTGTAAGGGACAGATTATTGTTCTATAATCATCTCCTAGTTCTAAAGGGAGAGGTTCCTGCTGGTGCTGTAAGGGACAGATTATTGTTCTAAAATCATCTCCTAGTTCTATAGGGAGAGGTTCCTGCTGGTCCTGTAAAGGACAGATTATTTTTCTAAAATCATTGCCTACTCCTATAGGGTCAGGTTCCTGATGTTGCTGTAAGTGACAGATTATTGTTCTATAATCATCTCCTAGTTCTAAAGGGAGAGGTTCCTGCTGGTCCTGTAAGGGACAGATTATTATTCTAAAATCATTGCCTACTCCTATAGGGTCAGATTCCTGCTGTTGCTGTAAGGGACAGATTATTGTTCTATAATCATCTCCTAGTTCTAAAGGGAGAGGTTCCTGCTGGTGCTGTAAGGGACAGATTATTGTTCTAAAATCATCTCCTAGTTCTATAGGGAGAGGTTCCTGCTGCTCCTGTAGAAGAAGAATTTATTATTCATTTTGTTTTGTATTAATACTTAAATAGCGCTACATAGTACATTTGCGGGCAGAATGAGGAGAGCGTCAAATAAGGGACGTGGTCGTGGTGCTTCTGGTGCTGCTGGTGGTGTTGGTGAAGCTCCTGTTGGAAGGAGAGGACGTGGTCGATCTGTGCCAGCTACACGCACAAGTGAAACACCTTCCTCAGGTAGCTGACAGAACCTTCGACGTTATATGGTAGGCCCGAATGCCGCTCAACAAATGGTGAGGCCAGAAGAAGTACAGGCAATAGTAGATTGGGTGGCTGACAATGCCTCCAGTTCCTTCACATTGTCTCCCTCCTGGTCCCTTGATGAAAGCTTAGAGTTGGCACCTGAACCCCATGGCCATCTGTCTTTCACCTCAGCCCCTTGTAAATTAGCCAAGCAGTTTGAGCCCCAAGTCATGCAACAGGCTCTTATGCTTTTTGATGACTCTCCTGGTGTGCTTTCCTTCGGCCATCCACATAGCCCTGCCCCAGAAGTGAAAGACATTGAGTGCACCGATGCCCAACCACTTCTGTTGCAGGATGAGGACATGGAAACACCACCGCAGCACGTCTCTGATGATGACGAAACACAGGTGCCAACTGCTGCAGCTTTCCTCAGTGTGCAGACTGACAAAGAGGGCAGTGGTGAAGGGGGGGTGGAAGATGATGTGGAGGAGGATGATGAGGTCCTAGACCCCACATGGAATGAGGGTCATGTGAGTGGCGTGTGCAGTTTGGAGGAAGAGGTGGTGGTCGCACAGAGGCACCAGCACAGCAAAAGAGGAAGCAGGTTGCAAAAGTGGAGCGAGCATCCCCTAGACAGTAGGCCTGCTACTAGCCACCGCACCCAGGGACCTAGCACACCAAAGGCAGCTCAGAGGCGTTCCCCCGCGTGGCAGTTCTTCAGACAATGTGCTGACGACAAGACACGAGTGATTTACACGCTGTGCAATGATAGCCTGAGGCGAGGCCTAAATGTTCTAAACCTGAGCATAACCTGCATGATCAGGCATCTAAATTCAAGGCACAAGCTGCATTGGAATAATTACCTCAAAATCCAAGAACGGTATCGGCCTCCTCCTGCTTCCTCTTCTGCTGCTGCCTCAGCCTCTTCCTCCACCTCTACAGTGCCAGTGTCACCTGCCACCCAGCAAACAGAGCAGGTGACAGCAACGCCGCCATGTCCGCCACCGTCCCCAAGCATTTCCACACGGTCCCATGGAAGCTTACAGCTCTCCATCTCACTGGACAGAAAGAGGAAGTACCCCCCTACCCACCCGTGATCCCTGGCCCTGAATGCCAGCATTTCAAAATTCCTGGCCTTTGAAATGCTGTCATTCCGTCTAGTGGACACGGACAGTTTTAAAAACCTGATGGCGGTGGCTGTCCCACAGTATGTGGTTCCCAGCCACCACTACTTTTCCAGGCGAGCTATCCCTTCCCTGCACAAACAAGTCGGGGACAAGGTCAAGTGTGCACTGTGCAACGCCATCTGTGGCAAGGTCCACATAACCACTGATACATGGACCAGTAAGCACGGGCAGGGACGCTATACCTCGCTAACTGCACACTGGGCAAATGTAGTGGCAGGTGGGCCTGAGGCGGCTAGCCATTTGGCGCATGTCCTTCCGCCACCGAGGATTGCAGGGCATTTCTCTTTGCCTCCTGTTGCCTCCTCCTCCTACTGCGCTTCCTCCTCCTCTACCACCTCCTCATCCGCTCAGCGTAACACCTTCACCACCAACTTCAGCACATCAAGGGGGAAACGACAGCAGGCTGTTTTAAAACTGATATGTTTGGGGGATAAACCCCACACTGCGCAGGAGCTGTGGACGGGCATTATACAACAGACCGATGAGTGGTTGTTGCCACTGATCCTCAAGCCTGGCCTGGTGGTGTGCAACAATGGGCGAAATCTCGTAGCGGCTCTGGGCCTAGCCGGTTTGACGCACATCCCTTGCCTGGTGCATGTGCTGAATTTGTTGGTACAGAAATTTCTAAAAAAACTACCCGGATATGTCAGAGCTGCTGCAGAAAGCGTGGGCCGTCTGTGCGCACTTTCGGCGTTCTAACCCTCCTGCTGCTCGCCTGTCTGCGCTGCAGTGGAACTTCCACCTTCCAGCTCACCGCCTCCTATGCAACGTGCCCACAAGGTGGAACTCTGCAAGCAGCAGCAAGCAATAGTGGAGTTTCAGCTGCAGCACGCACGGGTCAGTCGCTCTGCAGAAAAGCACCACTTCACCACCAATGAGTGGGCCCCATGCGAGACCTGTGTTGCGGTGTTTCGAGTACTCCACCAACATGGCCAGTGCCGATGACGCTGTTCTCAGCGTTACTATCCCACTTCTATGTCTCCTTGAAAAAACACTTCGGGCCATGATGGAAGAGGATGTGGCACAGGAGGATGAGGAGGAGGAGGAAGAGGGGTCAATTCCACGGTTATCAGGCCAGTCATTCACAAGTGGCTCGGAGGGTGCGTTCCTGCACCAGCATAGGCCAGGTAAAAAATATTCAAGCCAGAGCACAGTTCTGGAGGATGAGGAGGACAAGGAAGATCATGAATAGGAGGAGGAGGAGGAACCGCAGCAGGGTGGCACCCAACGCAGCTCGTGGGCATCACTGGAGCGTGGCTGGGGGGATACGGAGGACACAGATGTCCAGCTCAAATAGGCTGTGTGGCACCAGTGCCAGTACTGGGCATGCGGGTCAACCTGCGGATGTGCATTTAGGTGCGCACATTTCCTTTTGCACACACGCTAATACCTTTGCCCGTGCGTGCCAATACTGGTTTTGTAATGCGCCTTTACTCAGAATTATGTGCATGTACATGAGCATTTAATAGCCTTCTGGATACAATATGTACTGAGCTTCTCTTACAATTGCTGTACAAGGAGCAGGTGAAATGAGGAAAAGAAAAATAATGGCTACAATATCCCATCTGAAATTTCACATGAAATGTAACAGGTACAGGCAATGGTAGTTCCACAGTGCAATGAAAGATATCACTAAGCACAGTCAGCCAAGAACTGACAGGTATTCTTCAAACGTCATCTCATTAACATAATTCAATTTTTCTACCACTGGCAATCCCCAACCACCACTGCTGTAGGTGGGGCTGGGGCTGTATTAAGATCTAAGTAGCACAAGTCAAAGCCTGTACTATATGAACATGGCTGCCAGGATGGGGATCCCAAAAAATGTTTTGGATGATCTCAAAATTACATGTAGACACATTTTAGTAACAGCATTGTTACTTTATACATCTGACAGGTTCTCTTTAAATAATTTTGTCTGCATTGTGCTGTCAACATAGGCAAAGATGCCTTGAAGCAAGGTTTTCTAAGAACAATGGCTTAGTAGAGTTCATAAATTTCTCTTGGACAGTCTACATATTTCATTGTTACGACAATGATTTTACACAGATGTACATTAAAACTCTAGTAGGTTTTGTAAAAAACCCTAGGGGTAGGACCGTCGGTACAAGTATATCATGTCCGAAACTGAACACGATGAATCTAGAATTATGTCGGGGTCGGGGTGGATGTCGTCACCACCAACCCCTAACGGTCACCATCTTTTTAACTTAATACAATTACTCTACTGCAAACTTCTTATGGACAGTCAAGAACCGACTGACACGAATCACTATAGAAAGTAACGTGACACCTTGATGGTAACGGACATGGACAATGTAAAGTACACTTTAAAGTCTACC
>BLSH010501542.1:736214-750514 GCA_018402905.1 Glandirana rugosa | reverse complement strand
ATTAGTCTTAGACTAACAAACGATACTATACTAGATTCTCGTATACCTAATATAAAACTACTGACTCTGGGTCGGAATAACTCTCCTCTGACCTAAAACCAGGTACGTCCCTCTTTATTACCAACGTTATTAGGGACGGGTTGTTCTTCTAGAGACAAACCGTTTCAGTATAGTCATTTTCTAGCAAAAAAAGAACGATGTAGACCCATTTAAACTAGAACCGAACTAGGTATTTCCTACTTGAGATAAGGTCGAATTGAGATTGATGAAAATTTTGTCAAGGGAAGGGGAGGATTGTGGATACCGATGGTCGGACGCACATCCGTCCATCTCGCATGACGACTGGATCAAACTGGACACAGGACGGTTTCGACCTCGATGCATGGTCTGTACCTGATGGCTTGAAACATGTCTGGTACGTAGCTCCAGCTTTGGCAGGACACAGGTCAAACTAGGTCAGCAGTACGCTCTACCTGCCTACACGCAGGCTGGTAGCCATAGGTGTTAGGAGGGGAAGGGAACTGTTTTAAAAGTAGTTAGAGTTAAGCTGGAATAGAGTTCATCCTTTATGGATCAAGCCAAGATCAAATTTACCCAGATGTAGCAAGAAAAAAACGATCTTTTACTGATATGACTTTGCCAAACAGAGATCTTCTTGTTGGGCAGGGATTATTGCAACCATTATTTCTCCCTGCATGGACCAAAATCCAGTCTCCTCTCAATAAGGCTGGGTCTCAGTCATCAAAATATAATCCATATGCTCTTAGATCATATCATAGCAAACAATCAGATTCTGATTACATTTTTAAAGAAAAGCTGGCCATAGATGGAGAGAATTGCAACCAAAAATTCTCAGGAAAATTGATATGAAAATTCTCAGAACATTTGAATGTCGGTTGGAAGATATCATTTCCTTTTGACATTTGATAATGAAATGAATGTACTTTACTGAGCAAAACTCACATACACTGTTAGAAATTAATTTGTTGAAGAAACATTTTCCATCCTCCTCCCTCAAATTTGCTCGTCACTGCAGTCGAAAATAAACATTTATTTGACCCCACTAATGATTAGAAAAACAAAATTTCTTGGAACATTCTTTTTCTAAGAATTTTCATTTGAAATTCTAACCATCTATGGCTTTTTTTGTCAAAGACACTAATGTATCAGGGATCTTCACATCTGTACACAGTATGAGGAAAAACTTTACAATCTTATAAAACATTGTACAATTGTATTGTATGAAAACCTTTTTCTCAGCACTGTGCAATGGCTGCACCATATTATCCTTCTATACTACAATTCTATGCAGTGTGACTTTTCTTCATACATCCTATACTTTCTCAATTTACTAAAACAAATCCCATGTAAATTATGTGTTGTGGTCATGTAATACTTAACTGGACAATTACACTATCATTTCTCTGGAACAAGGTGAATCACACATTCTTTTAAATGGTTTTCCTAGAAGCATCTCTCCGCAGACTACACAGTGATTAAATCATCACAGAGCTGCAGGGTCTTCTTCTTTCTTCAAAGATGAACTTTTTGTAGGATAGTCAGAGACATAACAGTTTAATGGCCTCATTACAGTGACTACAACAGAGCATAACAAATTTATGTGACAGTCATAAAATGAGAGCAAATTTCATTCAAACTTATTCCTAGGATGTCAGATTTTTAATGTGACTGTATAGATGTATAAAAATGATAGATAGATAGATAGATAGATAGATAGATAGATAGATAGATAGATAGATAGATAGATAGTCCTTGCCATTGGGTTGAAATAGGCAAAAATGACACAGGGTTCTTAAGCCCCGTACACACGATGCAAATTTCGGACGGGAATTTTCGTACAACGACCGATCGTCCTATATTCTTACAGTTAGTATGCTCCTTTTGACAATTGATTTAGATTTTTCGGACGACTGGATGTGCAGACTAGATCTTTTTTTTCGTACGTCAAGGCAACATCCAATTTTCGTATCACTAGTACGGTTTTCGTATGAAAAGAATCGTACGATCAAGACTACGCATGCTCAGAAACTAAAAAATACATAGAAAGCTATTCAACACATTACATCACTTCTGACGTTGAATTTGGTTGTACGAGAATTTTCGTATTGTTAGTATGCTCTTCACTTTCAACATGAGACTAGCATCCAACAAAAAACGGACGTTCTGTCGTCCGAAAATCTAAGCGTGTGTATGAGGCTTTAAGGACACAGATTAAGGGAGGGGTTTCAGATCTGTTTGGGGCAGTTTTATAACTCCTGGATCAGGGTCTGGAGTCCAGAGGCTTCAAAGTGCTTTGGGAGGGAATAAGCCTCTAACCCAGTGTCCAGGTTTTACTGGGGGCCAGCAGGTTGTGTGTGTGCAGCTGTGTACAGCCTTTATAATCTAGGGCCTAGCCATAGTTCAGGGCTCCATTCATTAGGAGGTCCTCAGCTCAGGACAGGGCAAGAGTGCAGAGTAAGCCTAGTGAGTGCAGCAGGGAGCTGTGAGAGGTACAGAGGTGTACACTAGCACAGCGGTGCTGTGTAATGTTTGAGGGGACCAACAAAACATCTGAGGTTAAGGTCTGAGCAGCGGTGCTGCAAAAACAAACCAGGAGACTAATGTCATTTTCATTTGTTTGTAAAGTGATGGTGGAAAACCCTGCAAGGGCAGCCCTTTATTTTGTGGAACTTTTTACTTTAGTCTTTAATAAAAGTGGTCTGCCAAGTTCCTGGATGGCATGAATTCACTGGAAAGTGCTACTACCATAAAATGAATTCCCCAAACATCACAATGGATAGCACTGGCATGTGGAGATAACTGAGTTTTATTACCTTATCATTAAAGTGGTAGTAAACCCTCTGATCATTTTCAGCCAAGGAAGCTGCCATCTTGGCCTCTGTTTAATCTACAACTGCCATGATGCTGCACATGTGATCAGCTATGACACCAGCCATTGGATGGTTTGACAGTTTGGTTTAGAGCACAACCAATGGGAGTGTTACATTTCCGGCACATGCCGGAAATGTGACTGAAATTTAACCTGTTAAATGCATGGGTTTACTACCGCTTTAAGGATTGTTGAAGTTGCTTTTGACACTGACCCTGTACTTGTGCCTTCTTGACGATTCCAAGCAAGAAGAGCTGATGTAGGATGCACAGGATAAGACTTTAGAGTTGTTGTCACTAGTTACTAATCCCCTTTTCAGGTTTAGAGAACCTGTTAAGCTGTCTTAAAAGTGCAGATGAAGAGCTTTTGGTCATCCTAGCCAACCTTGCCTGCCTAACACAATCTTCCCCCGGCTTTAAAAAATGTCAGTGTCTCCTCTAGTAAAAATTGATAAGACAGCTGTTTGTAGTTTTGAAAAATGTATAGTTGGAAGCTTGTATTTGGGTTATAGCAGAATTGTAGGAGTACAAACAAGTATGATTAGAAATAAGCTCCAGGTTCAGTCCAAACCCATGTGAATATTGCTTGTTCAGAGGTTCGGCCAATGGAAGTGAAAAATTTCGCAGTGATATTACTACTACTACTAGCTTCCAACTTAGGCTGGATTTTAGGGAGCTGGGCATCCACCGGTGTCCCAAAAACAAGTAACTTATCACCGCCCGGTCTTTTCATCTGCCAGGCAGGGATTCCCAGCTGGAGTGAGGATGGTGTGAATGAAAGAAAGGTGTAGGGGGTCCCCCTAAAAATTTGTACCAAACATTTCAGATCTGGTATTGGTTTTAACGGGGACCCCATAAAAAAACACTGAGAATGACAGCTCCCTAGCTGATAGCCAAACGATATGAGGTGACATCACTGGCCAAATATAGAGATGATAAGAGTCTGGTAAGGAATTTGGGGGGACCCTGCACATTATTTTTTGTGGGGTCCCCCTTGACATCCATACCAGACCCTCATCAAGGATAAGGGTCTGGTATTTTTTGGGGGGGAGAAACCCCACTTCATTTTTTTTCTCTTTGCATGGGTCCCCTATTAACAGCTATACCAAACTCTCATCCAAGATAAGGGCCTGATATAGATGAAAGGAAGCTCCAGACAATTGTATACAAACAAAAGAAGCAGTTAGGAGCAGTTATTTAACAGCAATTTAACAGATTTTTTTTTCTTTGTAAATTTCAGTACAGATACAGTATGCCACTTCACAGACAGGTTAAGGGCACCCCCAGGCTAGCTGTTTAAAAGAATATTGCATTTGTTTGTTTTGTTTGCTACATGTCCTCCAGGGCAGTGCCCAGCCCCCCTTGTCATTCAATAGACAATCCCTTGTCTATTATCATAGTGTAGCCAGGTACTCCCTTGAGAGTGGCTGAAAGTAGTGGTTCACCTGATAGCTGACCTCAATCACACCATATCACACATCCGGAGACACTGACTAGGCTGGAAGAGTTGATCGAACCTCTGGAAGTTCGGGTTCGGCAGGTTCAGCCGAACTTCGGGAAAAAGTCCGGGTTCGGGACCAAACTTGACCCGAACTTTATCCCGGACCCCGAACCCCATTGAAATCAATGGGGACCTGAACTTTTAGGCACAAAAATGGCTGTAACAAGTCCTGGCAAGTCCTAGAGGTCTGCAAAAGGAAGGAAAATGGGGGTAAGAGTCAGACAAGTGCCCTACAAAGAAATGGGGATAGGGAAATAACTTTAAATAATTTTTAAGCTAAAATCACATAAAAAAATAAAAAATGGAGGTGGATGTGGAGTTGGAGGTTGAGGAGGTGGTGGAAGTGGCGGTGGAGGAGGAGGAGGTAGTCAACGCAGTTTTTTTTATTTTTGTGCAAGAAATGCACCGCTGGCCGCAAATGTAGTTTTTAGAATTTTTTATTTTTTTTTTTAAACCAGCAATGTAGACTTTTTTTTATTTTTGTGCAAGAAATGCACCGCTGGCCACAAATGTAGTTTTTAGAATTTTTTTTTTTTTTTTTTAAACCAGCAATGTAGACATTTTTTTTATTTTTGTGCAAGAAATGCACCGCTGGCCACAAATGTAGTTTTTAGAATTTTTTTCTTTTTTTAAACCAGCAATGTAGACATTTTTTTATTTTTGTGCAAGAAATGCACCGCTGGCCACAAATGTAGTTTTTAGAATATATATTTTTTTTAAAACCAGCAATGTAGACATTTTTTTTAATTTTTGTGCAAGAAATGCACCGCTGGCCGCAAATGTAGTTTTTAGAATTTTTTTTTTTTTAAACCAGCAATGTAGATGCACTTTTTAATTTTGTGCAAGAAACAATAATCTGTCCCTTTAAGCAACAGCAGGAACCTCTCCCTATAGAACTAGGAGATGATTTTTGAACAATAATCTGTCCCTCTAAGCAACAGCTGGAAGAACCTTTCCCTATAGAACTTGGAGATGATTTTAGAACAATAATCTGTCCCTCTAAGCAACAGCTGGAAGAACCTTTCCCTATAGAACTTGGAGATGATTTTAGAATGATAATCTGTCCCTCTAAGCAACAGCTGGAAGAACCTTTCCCTATAGAACTTGGAGATGATTTTAGAACGATAATCTGTCCCTCTAAGCAACAGCTGGAAGAACCTTTCCCTATAGAACTTGGAGATGATTTTAGAACGATAATCTGTCCCTCTAAGCAACAGCTGGAAGAACCTTTCCCTATAGAACTTGGAGATGATTTTAGAACGATAATCTGTCCCTCTAAGCAACAGCTGGAAGAACCTTCCCCTATAGAACTTGGAGATGATTTTAGAACGATAATCTGTCCCTCTAAGCAACAGCTGGAAGAACCTTTCCCTATAGAACTTGGAGATGATTTTAGAACAATAATCTGTCCCTTAAAGCAACAGCTGGAACCTTTCCCTATAGAACTTGGAGATGATTTTAGAACAATAATCTGTCCCTCTAAGCAGTAGACTCTTCCTAGTCCAGTCAGATCGTTCTGTGCAGCAGGATGAGATCTGCAATCTGTCCCTCAAAGCAGCAGTACTAGTAATCTCTACCTAGTCCACAATCAAATCGTTCAGTAATGCAGGATGAGATGTTATATAATATCTGCAATCTGTCCCTCACAGAGCCAGCAGCATCCTCTCCCTAAACTAGCCTGAGAGCATATGACATGTAGCACGGTGACTCCAGGCCCATATAGAGGCTGGGTCACATGATGCACTGGCCAATCACAGCCATGCCATTAGTAGGCATGGCTGTGATGGCTTCTAAGGGCAAACCAGTGAAACACTTATTGATCGGCTGCCCTTGGCAGCTATTCAACACATGGAATCAAATACCAGAACCCCAAACTCGAGCCCAAACTTTTTTTGAAAAGTCCGGGTTCGGGTTCGGGTCCGGGTCCCGAACACTCCAAAGTTCGGTACGAACCCGAACTTTACAGTTCGGGTTCACTCAGCTCTATAGGCTGGCTCTTGTTTTTGCTGTTTTATTGGGGGAAATAACTTGGATAGGGATAAGGGTTTTACGGTGTGATGCCCAGTAGAATTATAGTACAAAGTTGGCACATACAAGCCTGACACTGCAGACTCTCCCTCTGCAGACTATTCCTCCTTCACCCTATAGCTCAGTACTTAGTTATCGGCCTAAAAGGAAATTATTAGGCCTCTACACTCTGTTCTTCACCGCGGTTAGCACGTGGTGAGGCCTACTTGTCCCGGTAGGAACTCAGGAACACCCATTATAGGCAAAAGGGCACACGGACCCCTGATTGTGCAGAAAAGTACTTCTGTGCTAACAGGGCCTTTGACGGACTACAACACCCAGCCCATCGCTGGTTCCCTAGACGTTCTCTTTTCCTCAGTGACTCTCTCCTTCGCTTGGCTGACCTCCAAGGCTCCCACAGACTGTCCCTTTCTCCTCCCAGCCTGCTCCAGCACTTTCTCTCCTTCAGTCCCAGGGACTGTCCCTCACCACACCGGTGGGTTCCTTAAAGTCTCTCACTGTGTAGCACCTCCTCTATTCTCCTGTTCCTCCTGTGCCGCTCCAAGGATCTCTCTCCTCCCTGGCTGCACCCGAACTCCCAGGCCCAAGATCACCCTCCCCAGACTGGGGGCGACCTCCCGGGTAGGGGGCCTGCTCCACAACGCATCTGCTACATCTCCAACTTTCCTCTCGACACTACTCCTCCTAGATTGGGCTGACTCAGAGTATTTAAGGAGGCCTGCCCCCTGACAACCCTGCATGGGGATTGGTCAGGGCTTCTTAAAATATTACAGATGGCTCCACCTGCCTCCCAGCTTTCTGCCCAGAGACCAACACCAGGTGTCTGGTTACAGAGAGGAAGGTCCTGGTGACCTCATCTGTTTTGTCCACCCAATCCTCCCTGAGCCACTCCCCCCAGCTCAGATCAAAACACCCAGGCCTGCACATTACAGTCAGCCCTGACTAAATGTACCTTTCCTAGCCAAAAACCTGCTAAAAAACGCACCACTGTGGGGGCGCTACAATAGAAAATGGCCATTACTGATTTCTAAGTTCGCCAAACCTGCCCCGAACCAGATCCAGGTATGTCCGCTTTAGGGGGGGGTGGCACAAACTAACAGTACCCCCCCCCCCGCAGGAGACAACCCCTCCCCCGGCCGGCGGCGATCACCCAACACTCGAGATGGACATCAGCGATTCACTGTGAATGTGCTATTTGAATGTGCATGAAGCCTTACCTTATAGAAGCAGGTGGAAGGAAGAGCCTCAAGCACTCTGTCCGATTCTCCCTGCGAGGACACAGAGAGACATTCTCCTTCTTGCCGCACAGGAACAGGAAGTGTGTCCTGAGACACAATTGGCCAGGGAGTACTAAGACTCTCTGGCCAATAGGAGTTTCCTGGTTGGCCAGGAAGAGAATGAGGAACACAATAGCGATTCATTCGCTATTGTCACACAAGTGGGTGTGCTCGGGTGCAGTGCTCTAATTGCGTGCTTCATAAAAAAGCCCAATTGGAATCCATGGGTCTGGCGCCCTGCATGTAGATTAGGGGGCCGGATGCATGGATTCTAGGGAGCTGCCCCTGCACCCCTAATGGAGCTGCCGCCACTGATAGGTTGGTCGTTACATCCTTCATGTTTCCCCTCTTTCCTTGGGTGCAAGCAAGGTTCACATGAGAGGCCTACCCCAGGTGGGTTCTTTGGGCTACGGCACTTAATGGGGTCACTAACCCTTGCACATGGGGTAGCACTTTGTCTAAAGGTGTGTTCACCAATGCCTGGGACCAGGTGGGTGCCACGGTCATGTAAAGAGTCATACATTAAAAACGGCTTCCCAATTCAGAGATCAGCCACATGTGTGCAGTGCCCAAAATACAGAGTTCCTCCTTAAGCTTCTTCATCCCATGTCCTGCACACTAGTACTGATAAATGTGTGTTGCATTTGGAAGGACCCCCTCGCTACCGGAGAATCTGTCACCTAACAGGTCCAAATTAAATACTGGTTGCTGTTTCTCCTTGTGATTAGTCATGACTCACATCACTGTAGTGATGTTACATATACCCCATAATGTGGTTATGGACCTATGTTCTCTGATAGTATGCCAAGTCCTCACATGCACCCCTTGAATAACTTCAGACCAGGCTGAGCAGTTGAATTAACATTTACTGTAAAATTGGCAAAACATACATAACATGCAATAACATCCTTTCCTTAACTGAACCTAACAGTGGCTGTCCCAGGTTACCTGCACAGATGAAGTCTCTTTGAGAAAAGTCCATGTATGGCGATACTCTAACAGAGAAGTCAATGTTCCAGGGTTCTTCTGTCAATTCGGCGTTCCAGAGTGGACCACAGGTCCCAGTCACTCTTTAGTTGCGTGTGTTCCCCGTGCATTTCTCCAAGTGTTTCCCTGAGCCCCTCTAAGGATCCTGACCTCTAACACATCAGGAAAAGTTCATTCCCCTTTCTCTCTGACCTGGGCAGCCGCTGCTAGTTAAATAAACAGTAGACCACCTGCCTAGAGATGCATTGGGTAACATTCATAATAAATGCCACCAAAATGTGCCAACTTACATAAGGTGCATGACCACACAAGTAACTGCACAGTGGTGTGAATGGGCCTTAAGGGTCATTGGGGAGATCAAACCTGTTTCATTATATGTGCACTCTACTACTGATACAGGTTCAAAATGAAAGACAGCTTTGCTTCTGCAAGTCAGTTTGCTCAGAATTGCACTGCCATTTATAATTTGTATTCATTTTGCTTTGCATTACAATGTATCCATCTTAGTTTTCAGTTCTGCCCATTTACTCTGATCTTTTATAATGGATGTTGCTATGGGGACATCAAAGCGGATGCACAGTGTTTTAGGTTTTTTTTTTTAATTTGTGGCTGTGTTTGTACAGTATTGATTGTGCCTCTGTGGACAAGTTTCTGGTTGTATCAGTACACTATGGACTTCACCTCTGTGAGCATAGTTCTGGTTTTATAAGTATGGTAATGATTGCATCTCATTTTTCTTAAGTACAGTAGTAATGATTGCATCTCATGTTTCTGGTTGTGTCAGTATGCTACTGATTGTGTCTCTGCGGACATGTTTCTGCTTGACACCTATTAATGGTTAGTTAGTGCTAAAATATTTCTTATGTTGTTCTTGTTAGTTATTTAAGAAATTCTATTACTCTTCCTTTCACTGACAGACGCAGCCTTCTTATGACACGTGGGGTTATGCTCATATCACTAGCAGTAGACTAGGTAAAAATAAAACAAAAGCATAGGTTGGCCCCTCCCAGGGGGCCGTCCTCACCTTAGCATATAATCCCCCTGCTCTGCATAGCACATCAGTTTTAATTTGCCTAGTGCAAGGAGTAGACCTGGCCTATGGGATCTGCGGTCTCCTGAAGGTTTTTTCTGATGAAGACTGCTATAAAGAAGCTGGCTGGTGGTATAGAGGATATCTAGAATCCAACAACTTTCCCCAGTCCCCCCGACACTATGCGAGCTACCCTTAGCGGGGGCCCGCTGCATAGCGCCCGTTCCGTGCGGGCGACCAGTGGCTAAAACCTACTAGAGCCCAGTGACTGGCTTGTTCCTGTCCAGGGGCCTGGCCAGCAGCATGCCTCTCCGTGGGGTGGTAAGTCTGCTCCGGGTGGCTACCCGCTGCGCCCGTCGGATTGGTGAGTAGACCCCTCTTCCGTCCTGGAGGCGCAGAGAGTGGGCACCTGGGCAGCTTCTGTGGTAGCCAGCCGGTGGGGGCCTGTTAGTGGGGCGCTTCTGGGCGGTACCCCTTTGAGGATTATCTCCCATCCCCCCACTCCCCCTCCCCCCCACGCAGTACCGCACCTTGCACTGATCGTTTGGAGCGCTGCATTAAGCGGTTCGCCGCCTTTCGGTGGGGATCACCGTTCATTCATCCGCCGACCGCGCCGTTTTTTATAAGCTCTGCTTGTGTTGATGGCAGCATCCATTGTTTGGTAGCCCATGTGGTTGTCAGCCTGTCCTCTGGCGGCCCCCAGTGGTCATGCTTGGATGTTACAGGAGGTGATATAAACGGCAGTAGTACTTCCGGTTTCACTTGGACAACGTGGCTGGCAGACGACGGTGCAGACTCTTGAAGTGCAGTGGAATTGCTCATTCCAGTCACAGTGCTGAGGCATTTAAAACGGCAAGTATAGCTGGCTCTCCCTGGGTGCTGGTAGCAGTGGGTGCAATCCTCCCGGGTCTCCCTGGCTGATTGGTGGGGTAGAGGTGGTGGTCACACAGTGGGGGTGCCGGAAGGCTGGGATGTCAGAGGCCGGCAAGGCTATGGCAGGTGTACCTACAGATCAACAATCCACCCCGGGAACCTTGGTGTCCTTGGAACAGCTGAGGGCGGTATTTGGGGAGTTCTTTCCCCGTGCAGGGGACCCGGTTCCGGGGGGCCCCAAAAAACGCCCACCCCCCATCATTCCACAGGGGAGGATTCGGATCCAGAAAGCACCTCAGTGGTCACACCTGTGGGCCTATTAGAGGGTGAACTGCCCTCAGAAGGCGAAGGTGATCAGGAGGCTCCTCTTTCGCGTGATAAAGCGATAGTGGCCGCTCTGATCACTGATATCCGCAACTCCATGCGGCTTGACCAAGTACGGGAGTCGCATGAGTCCACATATATTTGTGGATCACTTAAACCCCCTAGGTCCCCTAGGGCTTACCCTTATGATCAGGTGTTTGAACAGGCGGTGTTCAAGGAATGGCTGCTGCCACCAAATTCCTTTGCTTTTCCTAAAAGCTTTGCTGTTCGCTACCTCTTTGAGGATAGCTTTACTAAGAGATGGGCTTCCCCAACGGTGGATCCCCCAGTGGCCCGTCTGAATAAGGCAATGACCATTCCCTTGGAGGGGTCGCCGTCTTTTAGGGAGGCGGCCAATCGCCGCACGGAGGCAATGTCTAAGGCACTGTTCTTGTTGGCTGGGTGAGCCATGCAGCCGGCGCTAGTGGCTGCGATGGCGGCACAATCTCTTCACGAGCACGCTGCCACACTGCACACTGGTTTAACTTGTGAGTGTGCACAGGCTGAGGTGCAGCGGGCACAACATTTGGAAGAGGGTCTCCGCTACATATGCCATGCTGCTTTGGACCTTCTTCCCATATTGTCAAAAATGTCGGTTTTTGCAATTGTTATCAGGCGGGTGCTGTGGCTCCGCTCTTGGTCGGGTGACCAGGCTTCAAAGAAAGCTCTTGCAGATTTTCCCTTTCAGGGAGGGCGTCTGTTTGGCCCACAGTTGGATGAAATCATTTTGGATTTCATGGGAGGGAAGAGTACTTTCCTTCCAGAGCCGAAGCGGCGGGATTTTCACCGTAGGCAGGGCCCTGTTTCTTCAGGTCAGAAGAAGTTTTTTCGGGCACCCGGCTCAGCGGGTAAGGGCTTCAAGTCCGGTAAGGCTGCCGCTGGGAACAGTAAAAAGCCTTGGCAGCATAAGTCCGAAAAAGCAAAGGATAAATCAACCTCAGCATGATGGGTTGCCCCCGCCCGACTCACGGGTGGGGGTCGGTTGCTGGGGTTCGCAGACAGATGGACTGCCTGCATCACCGATCGGTGGGTACTGGAGGTGGTGTCCTCTGGGTACAGGATAAAATTCATCTCTCTGCCCCCAGAAAGGTTCTTCCCTTCAAACTTGAGACTCCCTCAGGGGCGTCGGGAGTCTCTTCTAGGTGCTGTCCATGGTGGAAAGATTTCACGGGTTTTACTCAAAACTCTTTGTGGTGCCCAAAAAGGGCGGTGTCTGGCCAGTTCTGGACCTGAAGGCATTAAACCGCTTCGTAAAGATGAAGAGATTCAGGATGGAGTCCATCTGCTCGGTCGTGGTCGCCCTGCACCAAGGGGAATTCATGGCGTCCCTGGATATCAGGGACGCGTATCTCCATGTTCCAGTTTGTCAGTCCCCAGCATTTTCTACGCTTTGCAGTGGGGGACCTGCATTACCAGTTTGTGGCACTTCCCTCCAGGTTGGTTTCATCTCCCAGAGTGTTCACCAAGGTGGTGGCCCCGATGCTGGCACTGCTGAGACAGAGAGGTATGGTGGTAGTAGCATACCTCGACGATTTACTCCTGAGAGCAGAGTCTGCTGCGGCTCTGGAGGAGAACGTGACAATTACGGTGTCCATGTTAGAGGAGTTCGGTTGGCTAATCAACCTGCAGAAGTTATCGTTGACTCCATCCTGCCGGCTGGATTACCTGGGTCTGATTCTGGACACGGTGCAGGCAAGGGTGTTTTTACCACCAAACAGGCTCCTGACACTTCAGGCAGCAGTGCGAACCCTGTTATAACGCCAGTGGTCCTCCTTACGGTTCTGTATGCGAGTGTTGGGGCTCATGGTGTCGACTTTCGAGGCGATACCTTACGCCCAGAGTCACACTCGGCTCTTGCAGAAGGCGATTTTGTCGCAATGGGACAAATCTCCCCTATCCCTAGACAGACTGATCAAGTTGGATCATCAGTCCCGAGGATCCTTGATTTGGTGGATTCAGGCTTCGGCCCTAAAGTTGGGGAAATGTTTTATCCCCCTCAATTGGTCGATAGTAACGACGGATGCCAGCCTATTGGGCTGGGGAGGGGTCCTGGGTCAGTTCTCTGCCCAGGATCATTGGTCAGTGCAGGAAGCTTGTCTTCCAATAAATGTACTGGAACTGAGAGCGATCAGACTTTGTCTGTCCCGTTGGTCAGAAAGGCTGTGAGGCCTCCCTGTCCGGGCTCAGTCGGACAATGCCACGGCTGTGGCATATGTGAACCATCAGGGCGGAACAAGAAGCTCGGCAGCAGCCGCGGAGGCGGGTCTGATCCTTTGGTGGGCAGAACTTCACGTGCCAGCTCTCTCTGCAATCTACATCCCAGGCGTGGAAAATTGGCAGGCAGACTTTCTCAGCCGCCGGACTCTGGATCAAGGGGAATGGTCCCTACATCCAGAAGTGTTCCGCCAGATTTGCCTCAAGTGGGGCACACCAGAGGTGGACCTCATGGCCTCCAGGTTCAATCACAAGGTACAAACCTTTGTGTGCAGAACAAAAGATCCGTTGGCGGTCGCCTCGGACACACTGGTAGCACCCTGGGGTCGGTATCGGCTACTGTGCATCTTTCCTCCTCTAAAGCTTCTACCGCGGGTTCTGCGCAGGGTAGAAGCAGAGGGAATCCCGACAATCCTGGTAGCTCTGGATTGGCCTGGGCATCCTTGGTACGCCGACGTAGTACGGATGGTGGCAGATGTTCCGTGGCGTCTTCCACTTCGCGAAGACCTACTGCCACAGGGGCCCATCTTGCACCCTGCTTTACCCTCGCTGGCTTTGACGGCTTGGCTATTGAGTCCCAGGTGTTGAGGGATAGGGGTGTCTCAGACTCCGTGATCCCTACTGTGATTGAAGCACGTAAAGGTACCTCACATAAGATTTATCATAGGACATGGAAGGCCTATATTACCTGGTGCTAGGCAGGGGGTTGGAACCCCCGCTCTTATATAGTGTCCAGAGTACTGACTTTTTTGCAGCAAGGACTGGACAAGAACCTGGCGTTAAGTACGCTTCAGGGTCAGATTTTGGCCCTGGCGGTTCTTTTTCAACGGCCTTTGGCGTCTCATTCATTGATCCGTACATTTGTACAGGGGGTACGTCATGTGGCTCCTCGGATACGGTCGCCTCTGGCACCGTGGGATTTGAATCTGGTGCTTTCTGTGCTGCAGAAACCACCATATGAAAAGATTAGGGACATTCCCTTGCAACTGTTGTCGCAGAAAGTGGCTTTTCTGGTTGCTGTCACATCCGCTAAGCGGTTGTCTGAGTTAGCAGCGTTATCCTGCAAGTCACCTTACTTGGTCCTTCACAAGGACAAGGTGGTTTTGCGACCTTCCCCTTCGTTTCTTCCGAAGGTGGT
>BLSH010501542.1:716320-736204 GCA_018402905.1 Glandirana rugosa | reverse complement strand
TAAAAGGGTTGAAATCCCGGCCTCGGGCTTAGGTGGTTTAGTTCCTAGGAGCCCTGACTACTAGGTTGGACTAGTCAGACAGATCCCTATCCCCTCTAAACAGGGTAACGCTGTTTTAGCGGAAGACGTCCTCGGCTCACACTGAGACCCGCATTCCATAGCGAAGTTTTCAGCTGTGGAACTCGGGGTTGAGAGCGCATGTCCTAGCATTCCTCCTGGTGACCGCACTATTGTCCCAAGCGTGACGACGGACTTCACAGTCCTCGAACAAACCACCATTTTTGTGGGAACGGACGGGGTCTGATTCTGGACACAGTGCAGGCAAGGGTGTTTTTACCACCAAACAAGCTCCTGACACTTCAGGCAGCAGTGCGAACCCTGTTATCACGCCAGTGGTCCTCCTTACGATCCTGTACGCGAGAGTTGGGGCTCAAGGTGTCGACTTTTGAAGCGATACCTTACGCCCAGAGTCACACTCGGCTCCTGCAGAAGGCGATTTTGTCGCAATGGGACAAATCTCCCCTATCCCTAGACAGACTGATCAGGTTGGATCATCAGTCCCGAGGATCCTTGATTTGGTGGATTCGGGCTCCGGCCCTAAAGTTGGGAAAATGTTTTCTCCCCCTCAATTAGTCGATAGTAACGACGGACGCCAGCCTATCGGGCTGGGGAGGGGTCCTGGGTCAGTTCTCTGCCCAGGGTCGTTGGTCAGTGCAGGAAGCTTGCCCTCCAATAAATGTACTGGAACTGAGAGCACTCAGGCTTTGTCTGTCCCGTTGGTCGGAAAGGCTGCGAGGCCTCCCTGTCCGGATTCAGGCAGACAATGCCACGGCGGTGGCATATGTGAACCATCAGGGCGGAACAAGAAGCTCGGCAGCAGCTGCGAAGGCGGCTCTGGTCCTTCGGTGGGCAGAACTTCACATGCCAGCTCTCTCTGCAATCTACATCCCAGGCGTGGAAAACTGGCAGGTGGACTTTCTCAGCCGCCGGACTCTGGATCAGGGGGAATGGTCCCTACATCCAGAAGTGTTCCGCCAGATTTGCCTCAAGCGGGGCACGCCAGAGGTAGACCTCATGGCCTCCAGGTTCAATCACAAGGTAAAGACCTTTGTGTGCAGAACAAGAGATCCGTTGGCGGTCGCCTCGGACGCGCTGGTAGCACCCCGAGGTCGGTATCAGCTACTGTGCGTTTTCCTCCTTTAAAGCTTCTACCGCAGGTTTTGTGCAGGATAGAAGCAGAGGGAATCCCGACAATCCTGGTAGCTCCGGATTGGCCTCGGCGTCCTTAGTATGACGACGTGGTCCGGATGGTGTCGGATGTTCCGTGGCGTCTTCCACTTCGCGGAGACCTACTGTCTCATGGGCCCATCTTGCACCCTGCTTTACCCTCGCTGGCTTTGACGGCTTGGCTATTGAATCCCAGGTGTTGAGGGATAGGGGTGTCTCGGACTCCTTGATCCCTACTATGATTGAAGCACGTAAAGGTACTTCACGTAAGATTTATCATAGGACCTGGAAGGCCTATATTACCTGGTGTGAGGCAGGGGGTTGGAACCCCCACTCTTATATAGTGTCCAGAGTACTGACTTTTTTGCAGCAGGGACTGGACAAGAACCTGGCGTTAAGTACGCTTAAGGGTCAGATTTTGGCCCTGGCGGTTCTTTTTCAACGGCCCTTGGCGTCTCATTCGTTGATCCGTACATTTGTACAGGGTGTACGTCATGTAGCTCCTCAGATACAGTCGCCCTTGGCGCCATGGGATTTGAATCTGATGCTTTCTGTGCTGCAGAAACCACCATATGAAAAGATTAGGAACTTTCCTTTGCGACTGTTGTCGCAGAAAGTGGCTTTTCTGGTTGCTGTCACATCCGCTAGGCGGGTGTCTGAGTTGGCAGCATTATCCTGCAAGTCACCTTACTTGGTCCTTCATAAGGACAAGGCGGTTTTGCGACCTTCCCCTTAGTTTCTTCCGAAGGTGGTTTCTTCTTTTCATTTGAATGAGGATATTGTTCTTCCCTCATTGTGCCCGCACCCGTCGCATCCCAAAGAGGTTGAACTGCATTCTTTGGATGTGGTGAGGGCTTTGCGGGTGTATTTGATTTCTACAGCTTCTTTTCGGAAGTCTGATTCTTTATTTGTGCTGACGGAAGGTTCGCACAAAGGCATGGCGGCCTCGTCAGCTACCATTTCTCGTTGGATTAGGAAGACTGTGACTCATGCATATGAGGTTCGGGGCAAGGATCCCCCATTTCCAGTCACGGCTCATTCCACCAGGGCAGTTAGTACTTCCTGGGCGTTTAGACACCAGGCTTCGGTGTCTCATGTGTGCAAAGCGGCTACTTGGGCCTCAGTGCACACGTTTACTAAGTTTTACAAAATTGATGTTTCAGCATCTTCGGATGCTGCCTTTGGCCGCAAAGTATTACAAGTGGCAGTGTAGGCGCGGATGGTGCCGTCTGAGAGGGCTTTTTTGTTGGGTACAGTTGTTATAGTTTGCCCACCCCTCTTTATTGGCACAGCTTTGGGATGTCCCCATCTGTCATAAGAAGGCTGCGTCTGTCAGTGAACGGAAGAGTAAAAGGGATTTTATTATAACTTACCGTAAAATCCTTTTCTCTGAGTTCACTGACAGATGCAGCACCCACCCCTCTGTTGAGTTTGTACGGCTTGTTACGAACTGATGTGCTATGCAGAGCAGGGGGATTGTATGCTAAGGTGAGGACGGCCCCCTGGGAGGGGCCAACCTATGCTTTTGTTTTATTTTTGCCTAGTCTACTCCTAATGATATGAGCATAACCCCACGTGTCATAAGAAGGCTGGGTCTGTCAGTGAACTCAGAGAAAAGGATTTTGTTATAATAAAATCCCTTTTTTCTATGTAGTTAAAAGAGAAGTATGAAAATTTGCTTTTTTTTTAATAATCTACTTACCTAGGTGGATGCAGCATCGGTCCGATGCTGTATCTGTCCTCCGGCACGTCTAAGACTGAGAATCGAGCAATCGAACACCGCCAATCACTCGGTTCTCAAAGCTCTTTGAGCAGAGAGCAGATGACTGTCAGTCATCGGCTCTCTGCTCTGCTTCCGAGCACTCACTGGAGTACTGGGCTGGGGCGGGAGCAGCCGGCTCAGGCTCTCAGCGGCTTGCCGAGAGGCTGAGCCAGGTGCAGGTCTAGGCATGTGGGCAAATCCAACCATATGGTCACGATCTTGCCTGAGCCTGCATGTGACGTCAGATGACAGTGGGCTTCAGCATATCTCTAGTCTCTAAATTTCGCCTCTAGCATTACCCCAGTCTCCTAAAGCGGGACCAAACCCTCCTATCCTTTTCAGCTTTGGAAGATGCCATCTTAGCCTCTGTTTGATCTTCGGCTGCCAGAGTACTGCACATGTGATCAGTTAAGACACCAGACATTTGATGGTTTAACAGTTTGGTTGAGAGCACAAGCAAATAATACAGCATTACTAACATGAGGAGAATGTAACTGTTTTTGAAACAGTTAAAGCAGGCAGATGTTTTTTCCTGTGCAGTAGGGCTGTGTCCGCACTGCACAGGTTAACTGCTCATTTAATTCTTGGGGAGAGGACAGCAGAAATGTATTTACCTGATCCACCCATCCTCCCCGCACAAGACCGGTCCAACACCTCCCCGCTGCCCTGCTCCGGCAGTCATGAACATTGACTGTTCCTGAAGTCAGCAAGCTCAGAGCTTAGAACAAAAGAAGGGTTTGCGGGAATTTAAAAGAAGCCTGCACAAGACAGGCCTCCATCCCTGTTTCAATGGATTATGGAAGAAAGTTTGGAACTTTAGATAAGGCAAAAGAACTGTGGTTTGACATATAATTACATTTTTATTAATCTGAGTGATGAATATAGCACATGACAATAAATAAACATAAGAATTGCAAACTCATATATATACACATATTCCATAAGTACATGTCATGCATAGGTACAGCTCATGACAATAAATAAATGTAAAAGTAGCAATCTTGTATATATTGTGGGAAATTAGCGCGTGTGGATCACCTTTCCTGAGAAGAAGGCAGCTTGTAGGCAAACTTTCTTAAAATCTGGCAGGTTGCCAGTTTTATTTGGTAAAGGTTGCAGGTCATAAAACAAACAAAAATAACAAAACAAAACCTTGTCATCCAGCGCTAAACTAATACAAAGCAGGATACCTCCCTATACGATGTGGGGCTTGTCCCTGACACCTTCAAACAAACAAATGCAAGCCTTTGTTTTTTGCAGTCCTTAGAGCCACCTTCAACTCAAGGTTTAGCTCTCTCAGTGTAGGCATACTGAGTCCCAGGGTGAGCTCCATTGAGATCTCTTCCTGGTTGTTAAATGAAGAGGGATTTAGGTGGACCAGAAACTCCGGGCCGGAACCAGCTCTGCCACGGTGGCCGGCAAAACCCTGGTCGGACTCTCACCAGTCAACTCCAAGTGAACGTATGCGAGGCGACAAATATTGCCTGTCCACTATCGCACCTCGGATAACAACACATATCCCCGCCTCTGCTCAAGCCCCCACGGCTGAGCAACTGTCCCCAACCATACAGTGGACTCGGGTAAGTCCATCCGCGTTGTTCTGGAGCTTTCCTGCCCTATGCCCCACTGTAAACTTGAATGGCCAGAAACCACCTCATCACTTGAATATTCTTCTCCCTATTGTCACACATCCACTTCAGGGGAGCATGGTCCGTGACTAGTCTAAATGCTAAAATACTTTAGGGTCTCCAAGGCCCATTTAATTGCGAGACATTCCTTCTCGACGATGGCATAATTTCTCTCATGCCAGTTTAATTTTCGGCTCAGGTATACCACCGGGTAATGCTCCCCGACTCTGATCTGGGACAGTACAGCCCCTAGACCCACATCAGAGGTGTCGGTCTGCATCACAAATTCTTTGGTGAATTCTGCGGTCACAAGCACTCGTTGTACACGCGGGGCTGGCTTTAACTTCTATAATGCCTTCTCGGCTTCCGCATTCCACTTCACCATAACCGACCCTCTGCCCCTTGTCAGGTCCATCAGTGGAACGACAATGGTGGCGAAGTCTGGTATGAAGCGCCTATAGTACCTCGTGATCCCCAGGAATGCCCGCACCTGCTTTTTCGTTAGGGGTTGGGGCCACTATTGGATTGCCTCTAGTTTGTTGGTCTGCGGTTTAACAAGTCCCCGAACAATAATGTGGCCAAGGTATTTGGCCTCCTCGAGACCGATGGCACACTTTTTGGGGTTGGCTGTGAGACCTGCTTTCCTGAGGGAATCCACAACTGCTTGCACTCGAGGAAAATGGGATTCCCAATCAGGACAGTGGATGACCACATCATCCAAGTAGGCAGCTGCATAGGGGCAATGTGGCCTCAACATTTTGTCCATTGTCCTCTAAAATGATGCAAGAGCCTCATACAGACCAAACGGCATTAGTTTGTACTGGAAGGAGCCCTCAGGACTGGAAAAGGTCATTTTCTCCTTGGCTTACTCTGTTAGGGGTATCTGCCAGTAGCCCTGGCAGGTCCAGGCTTGTTATGTACCGGGCTCCTCCCAAACGATCCACAAGTTTGTCAACCCGAGGCATCGGGTACGCATCAAACTTGGACAAGCTATTCAGTCTTCTAAAGTCGTTACAGGACTGGATAGTGCCATCGGGCTTTGGGACCAGCACTATGGGGTTCGACCAGTCACTGTGGGACTCCTCTATCACATCCTACTCCAACATGTTCTATTTCTCCTTTGCCACTGCCTCGCGCCTTGCCTCAGGTATTCTATAAGGCTTCACATTTACGTGAACACCTGACTCTGTGATTATGTCATGTTAAATTACTGTGGTCAGTCTGGGCAAAGGGGAGAAAAAGTCTCTATTTTTTTTCACAAACTCTTTAACGTCCTGTTGTTGGGCTACTGACAAGGATTCCATCAGGGGGAAGTCTGGTGTCATTGGTACCCTATCTTTTTGAGGAGGTGGAACGGCCAAAAAAATCTCTCTGTCCTTCCATGGTTTTAAGAGGTTAACATGATAGATTTGTTTGGGCTTCCTTTTCCCCAGCTGGTAAACTTTGTAGTTTACTTCCCCTACTCTTTCCTTAATCTCAAAGGGACCCTGCCACTTTGTGAGGAATTTACTTTCAACAGTGGGGACCAGCACCAGTACTCTATCCCAGGGGTTTAAAGTTCGGGTCTTAGCACCCCAGTTATAAACCTTTCGCTGAGCCTTCTGGGCTCGCTTCATATGGTCTCGTACCAGGGGCAAGACCGCTACGATTTGATCCTGCATCAAGGAAATATGCTCGATGACGCTCCTATGAGGGGTGACCTCTCCTTCCCACGTTTCTTAGGCGACATCTAACAATCCTCGGTGATGTCTACCATACAAGCGTTCAAATGGGGAGTACCCCGTAGACGCATGCAGAACCTCTCGTATGGCAAACATGAGATACAGCAGCAACATATCCCAATCTCTCCCATCTTTTTCCACTACCTTTTTCAACATGCTTTTGAGAGTTTTGTTAAACCTCTCCACAAGTCCATCCGTTTGGGGGTGGTAGAGCGAGGTACGGAGATAGGAGATTTTATACAACTTGCACAATTCCATGGTTACACGGGACATAAACGGGGTGCCCTGATCTGTTGAGACCTCTTAAGGGATCCCCACCCGACTAAATACCTGGACCAACTCCTTGGCAATAGTCTTAGCGGAGGTGTTCCGCCAGGGTATGGCTTCAGGATAGCGGGTCGCGTAATCTAGTATCACTAGGATGTGCTGGTGTCCCCAGGCAGACTTTACTATGGGTCCCACGAGATCCATGGCAATTTTTTTGAACGGCACTTCAATTATGGGCAGTGGAACAAGTGGACTACGAAAATGGGGCGAGGGCGCACAGAGTTGACATTCAGGGCAGGATTCACAATACTCTCTGACATCTGCATATAGCCCGGGCCAGAAGAATCTCTGGGTTATCCTTTCCTTGATCTTCTCCATACCCAGATATCCCCCCATTATATGCCCATGGCCCAAGTCTAGCACCATCCTGCGGAAGGGTTTGGGAACCACCAGCTGTTCTACCTCCTCCCGGTGTTTCACCACCTGATAGAACAACTGGTTCTTCAGAGCCATATAGGGAAAAGACACCGCCCAATTAGGTTCCCCATCTATCACCTTAACATTTTCTCTGGCTCTAATAAGGGTGACATTGCATAGTTGTTCTGTACAGAATTCTTCTCTCCTGACCTCTAAGTCAGGTACCACATTCTATTCACTCTCACGGTCTGGGTCATAGACATTTTGTGGGTCATTAGTCACCAGCTGGGAGCTATCTTCTGGCTCCTCCGGCTCTCCAGCCATTACAGGAAAAGGAAGAGGGTCTCCTTCCTCCTTGGCCCTGCCACCAGTCTCCCCTTCCACTTGGCAAAAAGGGTCTGGGCAGAGTTCCTGTGTCTCCCCAGCAGGGGGAGCTCTATCCTCCAGAGTCTCGTGCCTTCCCATAACCTCCAAAAATGGGGAAAATCCCTCCCCACTAGGGCTTCATGAAGTAGTGAAGGTACCACCCCGACTGAATGTGTAACACTGCCCCAAGGGGTGTCAATCTCAACCACCGCCATCTGGTAGCCACGAGTGTCCCCATGGATGAAAATGCTAAGGTGCTAAGGTGTAACCTTGCAGGATTTACACAATTGCTTTTGGCCAATGTCACCACACTACCAGAGTCAAGCAGTGCAGTGACTGGTTTCCCATCAATAGAAATCACACACATTTGATTCTCCATGCGACCTGAACATAATGCTGTACATGTTGGTGACCTGTGCAAAAAAACGAGAAAGGCATCTATTCACATAAGTATAATCGCATTGCATGGGTTCATCATTCAGGGAAAAAATTTGCAGCAATATGGCCCAATGCATGGCATCGGTAGCACTGTATGTGCTCTATACCCAGTCCTCTCAAGGGTCCCAAAGACTTTCCGGGCTTCTTTTGTCAGTCTCGAGGTCTAGAGCCCATAGTCTTGTTAGTTATTACAGCAGTCTTATTAATCTTCCCGACGCCCTTGAGTGTTGGGACAGTCTTATTGGATGGGCCCTTTCACTCCTAGGCACACCGAAGTGGGGCGCAGATGGGTTCAACAAGTCGAACTGTATCACGAGGTCCACAAGTTGGTTGGCTGTTTTGGAGTCCCCATGACTGCCCCATTTCCTCAAAGCAGAAGGGAGCGCACATAGATAGCGGTCCATGACCATGTGCTCCACAATCTGGGGAACTGGCAAAGTCTCCGGCTGTAGCCACTTCCTGGTGAGATGGTCCAGGTCGAACATCTGTGAGCAGGGTGGCTTGTCAGGGCAGTAGGTCCACAGATGCACCCGTTGGGCCTGGACTGCCATGGTGACCCCTAGGCATGTGAGTGTCTCTGCCTTTAGAGTGTCATAGTCCTGGGCCTTACAGTATCTCACAAAAGTGAGTACACCCCTCACATTTTTTTAAATATTGTATTATATCTTTTCATGTGACAACACTGAAGAAATTACACTTTGCTACAATGTAAAGTAGTGAGTGTACAGCTTGTATAACAGTGTAAATTTGCTGTCCCCTCAAAATAACTCAACACACAGCCATTAATGTCTAAACCGCTGGCAACAAAAGTGAGGACATCCCTAAGTGAAAATGCCCAAATTGGTCCAATTTAGCTATTTTTCCTTCCCTTTGTCATGTGACTCGTTAGTATTACAAGGTCCAGGCTGTGAATGGAGAGCAGCAAAATTTGGTGTTATCGCTCTCACTCTCTCATGCTGGTCAGTGGAAGTTCAACATGGCACTTCATGGCAAAGAACTCTCTGAGGATCTGAAAAAAGAATTGTTGCTCTACATAAAGATGGCCTTGGCTATAAGAAGATTACCAAAACCCTGAAATTGAGCTGCAGCATGGTGGCCAAGACCATACAGGGGTTTAACAGGACAGGTTCCACTTAGAACAGGCCTCGCCATGGTCGACCAAAGACTTTGAGTGCACGTGCTCAGAGTCATATCCAGAGGTTGTCTTTGGGAAATAGAGGTATGAGTGCTGCCAGCATTGCTGCAGAGGTTAAAGGGGTGGGGGTCAGCCTGTCAGTGCTCAGACCATACACCGCACACTGCATCAAATTGGCCTGCATGGCTGTCGTCCCTGAAGGAAGCCTCTTCTAAAGATGATGCACAAAAAAGCTCACAAACAGTTTGCTGAAGACAAGCAAACTAAGGGCATGGATTACTGGAACCATGTCCTGTGGTCTGATGAGACAGAGATAAACATATTTGGTTCAGATAAAGGGTTATATTTCTTGGGCAGTCGGAATCATTCAAATATCAAAAAAGATTATGGTTGGTCTATCCCCATGCCTAGTAATTGAATAGTGTATAAGAGCAACCCCCTAGGTGGGACTTTAAATGGGAGGACCAATTCATCAAGAGAGGAGAAGTAAATATATATAAAACATAATCAGCATTTATTAATATAATTAAAAAATATATTCAACATCAAAAATTATACAGAAAATAAAGCCACAGTAGAATCAAAACATACAATGGCAACAAAACAAAGGAGACAATGTCCCCAGTGGGGTCTGGAGACGGCACAACATGAAAACACAGAATGAGTTAAAAAAGAGACCACTAGTCTGCCACACAGGAGGGCATTTAGGGTTGTACAATTCGGTGGCTCTCAGGACAGCTATCTGTGCGGACACTTTTGTGGGAGAGTTTCTGCGTTCCCGATTTCCCCCATTTGGGGGTGGGTCAATTTTTTGGACATCTGGGTGTCGTACCCCTTTTGGGGTTACCCTCTTTTCTCCTCCCCCTCCAGCTATTGTGCTTGGATATACATTGGTCACTTCCTACCTGCTCCACAGAGTATTGCCTCGTGCTCCTCTACGTCCTGTATATCAGTTTGATCTTCCTGCGTAGGAATATTCTTTACTTTCTACACATCCCACCGTTGCAGCCTTGGATCTAGTTCCATCATCTTGAAACTCTGAAGGCTCTAGTTTGCTTGGGCATACAGTCTTGCTTTATATTGTTCAGCTTGATCATTGAATGTACCCTATTTGGGCGGATGGTCCTCGTACTTATTCTACTCCACATACATAGTATCTTGAAGTTTCGGATGATATTGTTGTTTTTAATGATTGACCACATACCCCTGAGGAAGAAACTCATTCTGTGTTTTCATGTTGTGCCATCTCCAGACCCCACTGGGGACATTGTCTCCTTTGTTTTGTTGCCATTGTATGTTTTGATTCTACTGTGGCTTTATTTTCTGTATAATTTTTGATGTTGAATATATTTTTTAATTGTATTAATAAATGCTGATTATGTTTTATATATATTTACTTCCCCTCTCTTGATGAGTTGGTCCTCCCATTTAAAGTCCCACCTAGGGGGTTGCTCTTATACACTATTTGGTTCAGATGGTGTTAAGCTTATGTGACAGCAACCAGGTGAGGAGTACAAAAACAAGTGTGTCTTGCCTACAGAAGGATAAATAACACGAGTGATCAGTGCTGGAGACAGTGACACAATCCACATCCCATAATTACATATTTGAAAAATTAAGAACAGAATAGAGGACAAGCCTCATCTGAGTGAACAGGGGAGGGACTTTACTGGATTGGTAGCGGTCTAAAGTGAGCACACGATAGCACAAAATTCACTTAAAAAGATTACATTTATTGATTACAAACTTATAAAATTCCATAAAAAGCTTTATGATATATAATATTCATTACAAAAACCATCCATTCGGATATGTTGATAGTTTAGCATGTGGAATTATAATCGACATATCGCAGACATTCTGCTTCTTCAGGATAGTTCCACGTATTTATATATCATTTTTCCTAATTCCACCGAAGTGTGGCGCCATGTGATGTGACCGAAAACCGGCCCTTCCCCCCACCTGGTGGCCGGTGGTGCCAGACCCACCGACCCTGTCTGGCAGATGTTAGACCGTAAATAGAGATAGGGTCACTTCAAAACAGTATGATCTTGGTTGTTATAGACCGGAGATACACAGCAGCGGAACACCAAAGGATTCCCTACAAGGGAACAGGGTCGGTGGGTCTGGCATCACCGGTCACCAGGTGGGGGGAAGGGCTGGTTTTTGGTCGCATCGCATGGCGCCACACTTTGGTGGAATTAGGGAAAATGATGTATAAATACGTGGAACTATCCTGAAGAAGCAGAATGTCTGCGAAACGTCGATCATAATTCCACATGCTAAACTATCAACTTCTTAGAATGGATGGTTTTTGTAATGCATATTATACATCATAAAGCTTTTTATGGAATTTTATAAGTTTGTAATCAATAAATGTAATCTTTTTAAGTGAATTGTGTGCTATCGTGTGCTCACTTTAGACCGCTACCAATCCAGTAAAGTCCCTCCCCTGTTCACTCAGATGAGGCTTGTCCTCTATTCTGTTCTTAATTTTTCAAATATGTCTTGCCTACAGTCAAGCATGGTGAGAGTGTCATGGTCTGGGGCTGCATGAGTGCTGCCGGCACTGGGGAGCTACAGTTCATTGAGGGAATCATGAATGCCAACATGTACTGTGACATACTGAAGCAGAACATGATCTCCTCCCTTCAGAGACTGGGCCGCAGGGCAGTATTCCAACATGATAACGACCACAAACACACCTCCAAGACGACCACTAGCTTGCTAAAGAAGCTGAGGGTAAAGGTGATGGACTGGCCAAGCATGTCTCCAGTCCTAAACCCTATTGAGCATCTGTGGGGCATCCTCAAACAGAAGGGGGAGGAGTGCAAGGTCTCTAACATCCACCAGCTCCATGATGTCGTTATGGAGGAGTGCAAGAGGACTCCAGTGGCAACCTGTGAAACTCTGGTGAACTCCATGCCCAAGAGGGTTAAGGCAGCACTGGAAAATAATGGTGGCCACACAAAATATTGACACTTTGGGTCCAATTTGGACATTTTGACTTAGGGGTGTACTCACTTTTGTTGCCAGCGGTTTAGACATTAATGGCTGTGTTATTTTGAGGGGACAGCAAATTTACACTGTTATACAAGCTGTACACTCATTACTTTACATTGTAGCAAAGTGTAATTTCTTCAGTGTTGTCACATGAAAAGATACACTTAAATCTTTACAAAAATGTGAGGGGTGTACTCACTTTTGTGAGATACTGTATCTCGTTCTAAATCAAAATAGGCTTTTTGGGGTTCACCTTTAGCAAGAATGGTGCTAACAGTCCCGCCCACTGTTCTTTTGGCCATCCTTCGCAAAGAGCAATTCTCTCAAAAGTCGTGAGGTAAGCCTCTACGTCATCCGCAGGTGTCTTCTTCTTACCAACTTGGGCTCCACTGCCACGGCAGGTGCGGGCCCCTTTTAACTCCACCAGAGCCTCCTGGTGAGCCACTAGGGCCTGGCGATTCGACTCCTGCTGTGCTGCAAGGGTCTGGCTACTTTCCTCCCGCTGCGCTGCAGCGCCATGTGCAACCTGGAGGTTGGTCTCCCGCTGGGCTGCAGTCGCCTGTAGCAAGGCCTTCAAAGTCTCCTCCATTTTAAAGAAGATGCCCGCTGAGTCCACCACGTGTGGGAGATTAGCTTGTGTGGATCACCTTTCCTGGAAAGAAGGCAGCTTGTAGGCAAACTTTTTTTAAAAGCTGGTGGGTTGCCAGTTTTATTTGGTAAAGGTTGCAGGTCATAAAACAAACCTTGCTGTCTGTACTAATACAGAGCAGGATACCTCTCCATACGATTTCAGGCTTGTCCCTGACACCTTCAAACAAGCAAATGCAAACCTTTGTCTTTTGCAGTCCTTAGAGCAACCTACAACTCAAGGTTTAGCTCTCTCAGTGTAGGCATACTGAGTCCCAGGGTGATCTCCATTGAAATCTCTTCCTGGTTGTTAAATGCAGCTGAAGAGGGATTTGGCTGGACCAGAAACTCCGGGCCAGAACCAGCTCTGCCACGGTGGTCGGCAAAACCGAGGTCGGACTCTCACCAATTCACTCCAAGTGAACGCATGTGAGGTGACAAATATCCCCCGTCCACTATCGCATCTTGCATAACGTCACAATATATACATATGTCATGATGCATTTATAGACATATATACATAATTCTAAAAACAACACATTCCAAGAGTAATTGCAAGAATAGTGTAGAGGTAGAATAACCCAAATATTAAAATGGTCCATGTCCAAAGTAGTGATATTAAGTGTAATAACTATATAGTTGCATCCCATAAATCTCAACGTGTTTCGTGGCTGAGGCCACTCATCAGGAGCAGATGCTAGGATGAATCTAAAAAGAACATGATTGTCAATAAGTAACATACATGGCTCTAGTAAAAAATGGCTAATATTCAACATGGGAGAGGAAAACACCAATCCCAATGACTTACATGGTATTGAAAAGGCTTACGGTATGATGCAAAACAGGGGACCGCTAATACAGTCTCTCCCGGGAGCTGAGGTGGCAGAGACAGCACAAGGAATGGACATGCTCACAGCACCCCTAATAAAATAAAGATTTAATTATACATCATACCACAGTTGTTTTGCCTCATCTAAAGTCCAAACCCTCTTCCATAATAGCAAGCTCAGAACTTGCTCCATAGACAGAAACAGTCCACCAATGGACCATGGGGAGCGCAGTTTTTCAGAGGATTGGCAGATCAAGTGAGCATAAAATTTGTGCTGACACCTAGAAAAAACAAGCAGTTGACCCATGCAGTGGGAAATTGCCCAGAGTTGGGCTTAAACTAGGGGTCTCAAAGTGGCGGCCCTCCAGCTGTTGTGAAACTACAAGTCTCATGAGACATTGCAACACTGCCATTTACAAGCCAGACTCCCACAGGCAGAGGCATGGTGGAACTTGTAGTTTGGCAACAGCTGGAGGGCCGCCAATTTGAGACCCCTGGCTTAAACTAATGGGTTTCGTTCCACTTTAATATCTCCCAAAGCATATCCCAATCACCTACTGTCTCCTGCAGTATGTCCTCATTTACTGCCAGTTTCCAGCAGCACATGACCAGTCTCTGAGTGTTTCCCATAACATTATCAAGTATGTTCAGTTGGTTATGTCAGGAGCTCTATTTGAGGCCCCCAAAATCTAATAAGGTGACTAAAGTAGCCAATACATTAATCCATTGTTATCATTCAACCAATGGGTTGAACGGAAACAAACTGACTCACCTTCCCCATCCACACATTCCAGGTAGATGGGGGAATCCTCCCCACTGAGCTATTGCATTGAGAATCTAAAATCATACAGGGCACTTGTATAGAAGTCGATTAGAAGATTGCCTTATGTACAACCACCCTACCTATACAGGGATCAAAATTTAACTGGTCTCTGCAGAACTGGTTGAATTTTGATCCATGTATGGCCAGCTTAATGCAGAATTAGGCTTCTTGCACACTGGACACTAAAAAAATCTAAAACTGTCAATAGCTTTGTAGTGAGTTTTTTCAGCTTTTATCAGCGTTAATGCACTAGCATTTTTGAGCGGCAGCGTTTATGAGCATTTTTTTTTCAAAGGATCAAAAATGCCCACAAACGCCAGTGAGCCGCATTTTTGGGCGTTTATGCATGTTTTTGACCGTCAGCGTTTTTTGTGGTCAGAAAAACGACTTTTGAACCCAATTTTAGGGCGTTCTGACAACAGCCCATAAACGCCACTGCTGATAAACGACAATAAACATCCATGTGTGCATGGACACATAGGATAACATAGAAGGCCGTTTATAAACCTGGAGTTACAGAATGATTTTAAAAATGTATTAACATTTGTTAGTACTTTGGGGGGGGGGGGGAATTACAACATATTCTTGACAGAGATAGATTAGAGGATTACAGTGACTCTGGGAAGAGACACAATTTCCTTGGTAATAATATTCTGCAAGACAATAAATTATAGGATAAAACACTATCAAAGTGTCATTGTTTGAAAAAACAAATCAATTAACAGTTTTCATTTGATGTAAGCATTGATAAAGGTGGATTATCACGTTCGCCAAGTCTGCCAGAATTAAAGATGAAGATCTACACATCTCCAAACACGCTGTCCAATAACCTTCCTAAAGTATCTTTCTAGCTCTATGTATGTTTTTACGCAACAAAATTTTTAATCTGAAGACTGGCCACAAAAACATTTGTTTACTTACATTCCTCAATGTTAACAATGAATATAAACCCACAAATGCCTTTGCTAACACAGATATTACCTAACTAAAACAGCTTTGATACCTTCACTGTGCTGTGCATAGCCTGTGCAGGGAGAAGACCTGTGGGAGGGGCCCAGCAGGCTCCACCCACCACCGGCTTCCTGCAGAAAATGACAGGAGGGGCGGAGAAATACCAGTCACCCTGCACAAGGAGAGAGAGCAGCAGTGAGCGGTCTTTATTACAGGAAGCTCCTGCATAGAAGTAAAGTTTCACACTGGATTACTGCACAGATCTGGAAGAAATACACAAAGCCCACCAAATTTCAATAAGAATACACGTGACTCTTGCATTTAGACGACATTTGCTTATTTTGGACTTCAGCTTTAAAATGGTTGCACATATTTTACATACAGTATACCCGCTGAAGTGACTTGCCTTTAGCGACTCAACTAATTTCCCTACATAAATTGCATCTGTTTATCTGCAGCCCTCTCTCCTCCAGATCCATTCAAAGTACACAGATCAAAGGCTATTTCTCAGCAGTAGAAGGCAAGGGGCAGGGATCTGGCATCAAATACTGCACAGCATAGAGCACAAAGTTTCAGTGTAATCTGAGAGCTGAGTGGAGGAAATGGACACCCCCTCCAGACAGATTTATAGGGAAACATGCACAGCTGAGGGTGGCAGTCATCTGCTGTGTGTTGGAGGGGGGATAGGACCGTCCACCAGGATTCTGTTGTGTCGGCATAGACTATTAGATGTGACTCATCTAGATAGCAGAGGGAGGAGAGATCAGAGAGAAATCACACTTAGTGCTTTGGATCAAGTCAAGTACACACTATAGAATGATATGCTTTGCTCATCTTTCATTTCAGAGGTTTACAAACACTTTAAAGTTGAACCTATAGCAAAATACACAAATAATATATATATGGGAGCTGTTTTACTTGACAAAGGATTTATCATTCTGTCCATCCAGGTCTGAGATTTACACAGGTCTACATGGTAGTACATCCATATCCTACAAGGACTGATTTTTCTCAGCTACAGTTAGGTATCATTTACGGGTCTTGTGCTTCCCCCAAGCCTTAAGCTGGCTACACACCATACAACTTTTATAAAATTTTCATACAACTTTCCTTTCGATTTACCAAAACCATATAATATGAGGTCGAACCTAAACACTTTCAATTTGTATGCAATCAGACAGGCCCTTGCACTACATAGTTGAAGGTAAATCTAAAGGAACTTGAACAGCAAAAGATGTATAACATGTTAATAGTGAAAGAAACAGCACTGGCCTCAAACTAATAATGTGCCAAAAATATATATGTGCCAATATATATATATATATATATATATATATATATATAATTAATATTCAAAGTGCTAGGAGGCAAATAGCTTCCAAACTGTAAATGTGCAAAAAAGAGAACGTAGTGCAAACTTAAATATAAAGTCTCTTATAATTAATAAAGTGCTTTGTGCTTCTGTGCTCATTTGATTGGTGACTTCTGTGAATCCATTCCGTGGATATATCTCACTATCTCACTCACCAAAATTGTTAGACCCACTTCCCGTATGGCAAAATGGGTCAGATAGGCTTGTAGGTCTCTTTGCGAGGACCTCTCCCACTGACGTGGCCTGCGCTGGCTCCTTTTAAGGGGATGGTCTCCAGATGCCAGCTCCGCCAAAAGGGATAATACCAAGTATATGAGGGAAGAAAAACTCTTCATATGGTAATAACTAGAGTTGAGCGGATACCTGGATGTTCGGGTTCGGGTTTTCGTGGAAAAGTTCGGGTTAAGGTTCGGATCGAACTTGACCCGGACCCTGATACCCCATTGAAATCAATGGGGACCTGAACTTTTGGGCACAAAAATGGCTGTAAAAAAGTCCTGGAAAGTGCTAGAGGGCTGCAAAAGGAAGAAAAGTGGGGGTAAGAGTAGGACAAGTGCCCTACAAAGAAACGGGGAGAGTGAAATAACAATAATCTGTCCCTTACAGCAACAGCAGGAACCTGACCCTATAGAACTAGGAGATGATTTTAGAACAATAATCTGTCCTTTACAGCAACAGCAGGAACCTGACCCTATAGAACTAGGAGATGATTTTAGAAAAATAATCTGTCCCTCTAAGCAGTAGACTCTAACTAGTCCAGTCAGATTGTTCTGTAATGCAGGATGAGATGTTATTAGATCTGCAATCTGTCCCTAAAAGCAGTAGTAGTAGTAATCTCTACCTAGTCCAGAATCAGATCGTTCTGTAATGCAGGATGAGATGTTATTAGATCTGCAATCTGTCCCTCACAGCGCCGGCAGCATCCTCTCCCTACACTAGCCTGAGAGCATATGACATGCAGCACTACGTGACTCCAGCTCATACAGAGGCTGGGTCACCTGATGCACTGGCCAATCGCAGCCATGCCATTAGTAGGCATGGCTGTGATGGCTTCTAAGGGCAAACCAGTGAAATGCTTGTTGATTGGCTGCCTTGCAGCTATTCAACAAGTGGGATAAAAATACCAGAACCCAGAACCCGAACTTTTTTTCAAAAGTTCGGGTTCGGGTTTCGAACACCGCAAAGTTCGGTACGAACCCGAACTTTACAGTTCGGGTTCACTCAACTCTAGTAATAACGTTTACCACTGTTATTTATTTAATATGGGTAAACATAAAAATATATAAAACCACTTGCATAAAAACTGTTAAAAAACAACCCCAAGAGCGGGGATATGCGGCCGGTAACACGTCCCTACAGAGTCTTAAGTTGGTCCCTTGTTTTGGCTGGTGGAAGCTGCGTACCATCTCCAGTATGTGTTCCACTCTGCGGGCTCCGAGGGGGTGTGCATGGAAGGTAGCTTGACGCGTTTCGTCGTCATAAAGCGACGTTATCAAAAGCCCCCCAAAGAGACCTACAAGCCTATCTGACCCATTTTGCCCTACGGTAAGTGGGTCCAACAATTTTGGTGAGTGAGTTATACCCAAGGAATGGATTCACAGAAGTCACCTATCAAATGAGCACAGAAGCACAAAGCACTTTATTAATTATAAGAGACTTTATATTTAAGTTTGCACTACATTCACTTTTTTGCACATTTACAGTTTGTAAGCTATTTGCGCAGCCTCCTAGCACTAGTAGCACTTTGGATATTAATTATATATATATATTTTGGCACAAATATATTTTTTGGCACATATTAGTTTGAGGCCAGCATTATTAGTTTGAGGACAGCGCTGTTTCTTTCACCATTAATTCAATAAACTCGACAGGCTTAAGCAGCAGTGGCCAGCACAAATATTAATAATATTTCTTGCCGCGAGCGCACATTATTACAGATGTATAACGTGTATCCAGCTTTAGACTGGACAATAAGAGGAGAAGCAGCAGGCTGATGAGCTCAGCTCTCAATCACTATGTTCTATCCTCCTATTAGCATGCTCCTTGTTAGCATATCAGCTCTGCAGCACAACGGATTGTCTCCATTTGCTGTTTCTCCTTTGCCAAGTTTGAGCTCTGCTGCACAGTAGATTGCAGGAGGCTAATACCAAGTCAAAATCAGGCACTTGGCTGCCCATAGATTATGCAATTTTCTTTCTTTCAACCACAGGTTGAAGGAAAGAAAATTGCTTGTTTCTCTCATCAACACAGTCAGTGTTGATAGGGGAATCCCTCCAGCTGAGGTATTGTTTTCTGACAGCGGGAGGTTTTCCTGTTGTCATAATACAATGATCACTGCTGGTGGCTATAGCAGCTTGCAGTGATTGCATGTAAAAAGAAAAACCAACAGGCTGGCTGTACTGAAATCAATCGATAGATTGACTTCAGTACAACTAGCCTGCCCATCGATTAAGGTGATCAGATTTTTAAAATGAAATCCAGGGACATATTTTTTTTTATTGGCAAATGGTAATCTATTTTATAAGCATATTTTCCTCAAATTTATATATATGCAGTCTAAGTGTTTATGGAATGATTGTATGATATATATGTTGTTTGTCACATTTCGTCCATGATATTAAAAAAAGATACTTTTTAGAATTTTTTAGGATTTGACTTCTAAATGTTACAAAGAAGATACGCTAGAGAAATTACTTTTTAATGCATATTTTGTATTTTATTCTTACCAAAGAAGTGCAGAAGTGCGCTATGTACACAGTGCAGAGTTCAGGATGTACAGCATTCAGAGGTGCGCTATGTGCAGAGTTCAGGGGTGCACTATGTACAGAGTTCAGGGGTGCACTATGTACAGAGTTCAGGGGTGCGCTACATACAGAGTGCAGATTTTAGGGGTGCGCGATGTACAGAGTGCAGAGTTCAGGGGTGCATACAAAAGATCAGTTTCTGTCTGGACTTTTTTTTCAGAGAATAGAGACAGTACTTACATACCCCCCCCCCCCCCCACCCAAAGAAACCATCTATTGTTCACCTCTGCACACCTCTTTACTTACCTCTGCGCCTACCCCTTCAAAATTCACCTTTGTACCCCCATGTCCACAGCTCACCTTTTTTTTTCCACCAGTCCACGGCTCACCTCTTGTCCACAGCTCCCCTTTTCTGACCAGTACACAGCTCCCCACTTGTCCCCCAGTCCACAGCTCCCCTCTTCTCCTTTAGTCCACAGCTCCCCTTTTCTCCTTCAGTCCACCCCCCTTTCTCCTTCAGTCCATAGCTGCCCTTTTTTTCCTCCAGTCCACAGCTCCCCTCTTGTCCCCCAGT
>BLSH010501542.1:685776-699589 GCA_018402905.1 Glandirana rugosa | reverse complement strand
TGCCCCCCCCCCCCCCCCAAGAGCTGCTGTCTTCCCTCCTCCTCTCTCCTGCCAGCTGCTGTAGAAGATGTGTCAAGATGAAGAGATGGGAACGGGTTGGTAAATTTGTCATTTACCGGCTCCTTCCTCTTCTGAATGAACAGAGTCAGTGATTGGTACCAATCGGTTCATTCATAACTGAAGCATAGTAAACTGTTTTTTACTATACTTCCGTTTCTGAATGAATGGGAGGCTCGGTGCACAGCTATTCCTGTCCATTCATTCTGTGCAGCTGAGGCTACATGGATGGAAATTGAGAGCTGAGCTTTGTTTAGACCCCTGATATATCATCAAAGCCCCCCAATAGAGCTCCTAAAAAATGTAAAACATTGTGAAAATAAAATTATAAAAGAGATAAAATGAAATGCTAAAAAAAAATACAATTAAAATAAAAATGAAAAACTACTGACACTAGTGAGGGAACTATCAGCCCCCTTGCAGTATCATAATAAAGGGACCCGCGATAGGAGTAAAGGGCCCCAGGTTCAGTGGGAAGAGGGAAGGGCCCTGGCCAGCGGACAGGGGGCCCTTCATAATTTCTCACACCAGGGCCCTGAAGGTTCTAGTTATGCCTCTGCTGGCAGCCCATCCCCCATTGATTCATTTTCAGGTAGCTTTAGCAGCAGCACATACTTTCTCATCAGTTAACACCATGCAGGTGCGAATGGAGGGTACATGCATTTCCCCACGTACCTGCATGGCCTGTGGAGAACAACCCATTTATTTCAGTGGGGTGCACTAGGCACGTAAAATGCACAAAGTCCCTGACCCTTTCTGCAAAATCGTACTGCATAAAACTGCTGGGTGCTGCAGCACCAAGTGTTTTGGCACATGTGAAAATTAGCACGTTTGCAAATGCGTTGGGGTGCCATTAAGAATTAATAGTATTACCGCACGACCTGTAACGGGCGGGGCATTTCTGTGCATGTTGGGAAAGCACATGATTTTGTATGTGTTCCCGATAAACACAGGAATGTAGCCTTGCGTTATCCAACAACAGGACGATTTCAGCAAGGCTAGGCCCAAATTACTAGAGACAAAGAACACAAGTTGGGGCATTAAAGTGTTACTAAACCCACATCATAAAAAACTTCATCAGTAAATGGTGTATTAAATGCTGTTCATACTCACTCAATCACTATGAGATTCGTATTCTGTATTCTGCAAAAAAACCTGGTTAATCCTGCTGCTCTCTATCTCCACCTTCTGTCTATGTCCCCAATTCAGCTAGCAATTTTGCAGCTGTGGTGGCAACTCTGCTCATGCTCAGTTTTCTCCAAGTTTCTATGTTGAGCGTTTCCTCTCTATCACATCTGAGCAGGTCATGCGACTACAGAGTCACACATGTGTGCATATACACAGTGGTAAATGGCAGCCCACCCTCTCACCCCCCCTCCCCCTCCATGTCCACTAACCAGCTAAATTCAATAGTGGTGGGATATTACATGTAGATTGAAGGAGGCGTCACCTCCCTCTTATGCCCCGTACACACGGTTCGACGGTCGTATACAACACGTCGTACTCACGAACGTTGTATGCGAAATCGATCATTCGTATGCGCGATTTGAACAGTCGAACATACGATGGTCGTACAAGGGAGTTGTATGAGCAGACTAGAAAACTTGGTCGTACCAACAAGCTCTCATACGACCGTTGTATCGTGTGTACAGAGCAGTTGGTACAACAAGTTGTATTGTGCAAAACACGCATGCTCCAAAGTCAGGAATGGCTGGATGCCAATTACAATCACCTGAACGTTCTTTCCCCGGACGTACGATCGTGTAGTGCAGTCAGTATGCTGCATACAACAGCCAACATATGATTCAACGCGATCATACGTGCGATCGTTGAACCGTGTGTACGGGGCTTCATTCTAAGACACAGGTTGGAGGGGCTGGTGAAGCGTGACACAGCCTATAATTGGCAGAAATCCACCAACACCATGTTATTGCCATAAAATAATAAAGATTTAATTTCAAATACATATTTGTATTCCAATTTAAAACAGTTTATTGATGTTATTTATTTTTACTCTGTATTCCAAAGGTTGTTTTTTTTTTTTTTTTTGAACATGTGACCAGCAGCAGAGGACTAGAAGCTCCTCCTGCTTATGTTTCTATGCAGACAGGCTGGGAAAGAGCTGGGTCATATGACAGCTGTATATCGATTAGGAAAAATGATGATTTTTATATTAAAATAATTACAGTGCCATCATCCACTTACAGAAATAGGAGGGACAATGTAAATTAAACAGGGTGTGATTAGTATCACTTTAAAGCAGTTGAAGACCGCCAATGTTAAAAAAAAACCTGCAAGGCAATGGCACAATGTGCTAGTATGCATTGCATACTAGCACATTATGAAATACTCACCTTGGAACTAAGCCCTGCTGCACTGAGGTGGCTGACATGTTCCCCCTGTCTGTTTTCCGGGTACGTGAGCTCTGGCTATGTGATTGGAGCATGCAGGAGCCACCGTTTCTGGCACGGGCTCTGAAAGTCCAGCACTGTAATCCAGACCTTCAGAATGCATGCATTGATGATGTCAAGTGCAAGTTTAGGAGATCTTCACAGTACCTACAGGTAAGCCCTATTATAGGCTTACCCAAAGGTATACGTGGTAGTACAGAGTTTACTTTAAGATACTGCAGAGGATACACATGGTGAAGGGCTCAGGGATGTATGAAAAAACAAACGTTTTGCTTTCTCAGCATCTTAAAGTGGTAGTAGATCATGCGCACGCCATCCATTGAGGGAGCTGTGCCGTGGGAGTGGTGTCATTGCAGCTTGGCCAGTCAAACTACCCAAGCCCACAAACCAGGAAAGAAGATTTGGTGAATATGGAAGCCCTGCCAGCGCACCACTGGAGGGCTTCATTCTAGAATCTAAGGTAAGTCTTTCATGATGCACTAGTATGCATACTAGCACATTATGCTATTATTTTGCATTTTTTTACTACTGCTTTAATAAGTCCTGTTCTGGTTCCTGGAGCAACCTCCATTCCTGGGTCCACATCTTACCTGGTAGCCAGACATCAATGTGTCTCAGCTATCTGCAGATATATACAGTGAGGAAAATAAGTATTTGAACACCCTGCTATTTTGCAAGTTCTCCCACTTAGAAATCATGGAGGGGTCTGAAATTGTCATCGTAGGTGCATGTCCACTGTGAGAGACATAATCTAAAAAAAAAAATCTAGAAATCACAATGTATGATTTTTAAACTATTTATTTGTATGATACAGCTGCAAATAAGTATTTGAACACCTGTCTATCAGCTAGAATTCTGACCCTCAAAGACCTGTTAGTCTGCCTTTAAAATGTCCACCTCCACTACATTTATTATCCTAAATTAGATGCACCTGTTTGAGGTTGTTAGCTGCATAAAGACACCTGTCCACCCCATACAATCAGTAAGAATCCAACTACTAACATGGCCAAGACCAAAGAGCTGTCCAAAGACACTAGAGACAAAATTGTACCCCTCCACAAGGCTGGAAAGGGCTACAGGGAAATTGCCAAGCAGCTTGATGAAAAAAGGTCCACTGTTGGAGCAATCATTAGAAAATGGAAGAAGCTAAACATGACTGTCAATCTCCCTCGGACTGGAGCTCCATGCAAGATCTCACCTCGTGGGGTCTCAATGATCCTAAGGAAGGTGAGAAATCAGCCCAGAACTACACAGGAGTAGCTGGTCAATGACCTGAAATGAGCTGGGACCACCGTTTCCAAGGTTACTGTTGGTAATACACTAAGACGTCATGGTTTGAAATCATGCATGGCACGGAAGGTTCCCCTGCTTAAACCAGCACATGTCCAGGCACGTCTTAAGTTTGCCAATGACCATTTGGATGATCCAGAGGAGTCATGGGAGAAAGTCATGTGGTCAGATGAGACCAAAATAGAACTTTTGGGTCATAATTTCACTAAACGTGTTTGGAGGAAGAAGAATGATGAGTACCATCCCAAGAACACCATCCCTACTGTGAAGCATGGGGTGGTAGCATCATGCTTTGGGGGTGTTTTTCTGCACATGGGACAGGGCGACTGCACTGTATTAAGGAGAGGATGACCGGGGCCATGTATTGCGAGATTTTGGGGAACAACCTCCTTCCCTCCGTTAAAGCATTGAAGATGGGTCGAGGCTGGGTCTTCCAACATGACAATGACCCGAAGCACAGCCAGGATAACTAAGGAGTGGCTCTGTAAGAAGCATATCAAGGTTCTGGCGTGGCCTAGCCAGTCTCCAGACCTAAACCCAATAGAGAATCTTTGGAGGGAGCTCAAACTCCGTGTTTCTCAGTGACAGGCCAGAAACCTGACTGATCTAGAGAAGATCTGTGTGGAGGAGTGGGCCAAAATCCCTCCTGCAGTGTGTGCAAACCTGGTGAAAAACTACAGGAAATGTTTGACCTCTGTAATTGCAAACAAAGGCTACTGTACCAAATACTAACATTGACTTTCTCAGGTGTTCAAATACTTATTTGCAGCTGTATCATACAAATAAATAGTTTAAAAATCATACATTGTGATTTCTGGATTTTTTTTTTAGATTATGTCTCTCACAGTAGACATGCATCTACGATGACAATTTCAGACCCCTCCATGATTTCTAAGTGGGAGAACTTGCAAAATAGCAGGTTTCAAATACTTATTTTCCTCACTGTATATATATATATATATATATATATGTTGCATGTGATGCAGCACTCATTTTTATTAATCCATCAGATGTAACAAATGAAAAAATGAAGAATTGTTACTTTTGCGAGATTAATAAAAAAAAACAACATAGATAAAAAAAAATCAAAATAAAACATTGCAGCAACAACTTGGCATGACTTTGTATGCGGGAATTGTGGATAGGTTCCAGCTGACAGCATCTAAAATCTTTGTTAACTACTTACACATTGCAAATTTGATAATAATAGTAAGATGTAAACGGCTCTGTCAATTTTTAGAAAGGTTGCTTAGTAGATTTTCATTGATGGTGGATTTAGAGATGTCTATAGTTCCCCTTTAATAAAATCATTTATTATAGAATGGCCCAGGTTTTAGGATCGCTGCGCTCCTGCAATGCTGTCCCAGTTCTCTATAATTTTTCATTGAAATCCAGAACCACATCTGCCAATAGAGCTAAAGCATTTGGAGACATATAAAGTACAAGAAACAAAAGTTCAGCATTGCTAAAACGTGCTATATCAAAAGCAGAATAACTGAATTCCGGTAATGTGCTCTGGTAAAAGGAAAACTTGGAGCAGTATAATATAATTGTCTCCATTTAGCGGTAAGCATGGAGCTATGCTGCCACCTAGAGATCAGAAAGAAAATAGTAATGAGCTATTGTGGACTGTTCATTGTGCTCCCCACTCATATTCAGATGATAAATTGCAATTTTCTCTTAGCACTTGTTTCTTGCAATGTATACAACCTTTTTAATCTTTGAAAAATGAATAAATATTCACTAATTACCTCTCTGATTAAAAAAATAAAAATGGGAACTATTATAAGCTGAATTATTATTATTATACAGGATTTATATAGCGCCAACAGTTTCCGCGGCGCTTTATAACATGGGGGCAGACAGTACAGTTACAATACAATTTACTATGGTAGGAATCAGAGGGCCGTACATTGCAAGCAGATATAAATGAAAAACACCACTGAATCCAGTTATGTTTTTATTATTAAATTGATTTGAATTGAAATACTGGAATTTAACTTGATTCTCCTGTAACCCCCCTGTACAGCAGTACTCAGACTGGGAGAGGGAGGTGCAGCACCAGCCACCAATCAGGTGTCCTGTGTGCACATGTGCAGAAACATCCTAACAACAAGGGGGAGCAGAGCAATTACCTCATCAGTCTGTTGCTGCTCCTTCACTGTCCAATCACAGGTTGGCACTGGGTTTGCAGTGTGCTGTCTGACGGCACAGTGTACATCTTAGAACTGGGAGTACAGAAATTTCTTTGGCAGGAAAAATATTTATTTATTACTTACATGCCATCATGATATGTATACACGCTGAATGGATTTAGTTTTAACCAATGTCAATAAACCTTATTTGTTTTATATATAGTTGACTTTCTATTACTGATGGGACCATAACAAACCCAATATATCATTGTTTTTCTATGTACAGTTTACAGGGATGAGATGCTAAATATGAGACTGTCACCCAATTTGTCAAAACAGCCCCTATTTATTACTTAGTTATAGGTAAGGTAAGTACTTTTACATATATATATTTATATTGTACATTCACATTAGTCCTTGCCCTCAAGGAGCTTACAATCTAAGGTCCCTAACTTACATACACTTACTAGGGCCAATTAACCTACCAGCATGTCTTTGGAGTGTGGGAGGAAACCAGAGCACCAGGAGGAAACCCACACAGGCACAGGGAGAACATGCAAACTCCAGGCAGGTAGTGTCATGGTTGGGATTCAAACAGACCGATATGTATATGCGGTCTCTGTGCTAATTGAAGCTAAATTCTAGGCAGATATAAATACAGAAATGAATGCAACCCTGAAATCGTTGCATTTTGAAAATGCAAGCAGTGTAATTACCTGAATCTGACCCAGTATCAGCCTCTTGCTGTCCCTGTACAGCAAGGCTTGGAGTGTGAGAAGACAAAGCAGAACAAGGAGCCAATCAGTTTATGTGCTGAGAAGGAGCATGCTGATAAGTGGAGAGAGCAGAACGACAGAAGGAGGAGCTCATCACTGTGCTGCATCTCCTTTCACTGTCCAGTCACAGGCTGGTTTGGGTCCAGAACACTTTGACCCCATACACATCACTATTAGATTTTCTGCAGATTTTTGTCTTCAGATTTACCAAAACCATGTAGTGCAAGGGCCTGCCTGATTACATACAAATTGAAACTCTTAAGGTTTGACCTCATATTATATGGTTTTGGTAAATCTGAAGTCAGAAATCTGCAGAAAATCTAATATTATGTATGGCGTCTTAGGGCTTAGCCTTAGAGCAGTGGTTCTCAACTCCGGTCCTCAGGACCCACCAACAGGCCAGATTTTAAGTATTACCTTGGGGAGATGCAGACTAGAGTACTGCAATCACTGAGCAGCAAATGATATCACCTGTGATGTTTTTCAGTTATCCTGCAAACCTGTCCTGTTAGTGGGTCCAGAGGACAGGAGTTGAGAATCACTGCCTTAGAGGAAATGGTTTGAACGTTGAGCATTAGATAGAGGACATCTTGTGGCAGAATAAAGTACTGCAGGGGAAACCTCTGGACTGAAAGTGAATATTGCAGCATAAACAGGTTTTGTAATATTATTTTAAGTCGCACCCTATTTGTGCCTGTTAAACTGTTCAGAGCAGGTGCGACTCCGACTTGCACCAATTTGAAAAAGGTTCCTGCACTATTTTTGGCGATTTCATGTGCGAATTGCATAGACATTTGTGCATGATGTCGGCACATGAAATTGCACTGACCAGCAGCTTTGAAATCATGCTGCTGTATCGTGATTTCAAAGCTGCATTCAGTGTGGATGGGGTGTAAAACCTGATTATACAATCACCATTAGTTTGACTAGGAACTACAGAGATGTAGTGTCAGGGCCTACATAAACAGTCAAATCAAATTGTGAAACTAGCCTACAGGCACAGTTATAAAATCTGATCAGGGTGAATCTATTGTGTGATGTGACTTTTTTTTATCTGTGAACCAACCCTCTAAAGGAAACATTTAATGAGCAATAGACAAGGATGCTGACCTCCCTCTGAAAATTCTAATTGCCTGGCTACTGTGCTGACCTCTGTCTTCAAAGCTTAAGTCACTGACCTAGAACAATTATGCCAATCCAGAAAATCAGAGTAAGTTTAAAAATGTATGTGCCAATTTGTAGCACAGTGGTGTAGTGGTTGGCACTTTCGTCTGGCAGCAAAAGAGTCGCTGGTTCAAATCCCAACCACAACACTACCTGCCTGGAGTTTGCATGTTCTCCCTGTGCCTGTGTGGGTTTCCTCTGGGAACTCCGGTTTCCTCCCACACTCCAGAGATATGCTGGTAGGTTAGTTGGCTCCTGTCTAAACTGGCCCTTGCATGAATGTAATTTAGGGACCTTAGATTGTAAGCTCCTTGAGGGCAGGCACTGCACAGGGAATGTACAACAGGGACGTGCGGTGAGGTCAGTGGCTGGTGAAGCACTGGCTAGTATCAGAGCCAGATACACACAGGTTACATACGCCATGAACGTTAGAGCAAGAGCAATAATTCTAGCACTAGAACTCTTCTGTAACTCTAAACATGTAACCTGTAAAAATGTTAAAGTGTTGCCTATGGAGATTTTTAAGTACTGAAGTTTGGCGCCATTCCACAAGTGTGAGCAATTTTAAAGCGTGACATGTTAGGTATCTATTCACTCGGCGTAACATCATCTTTCACACTATAGATAAAAATTGGGCTAACTTTTGTGGGTTTTTTTTTATTCGTGAAATTTTTTTCCAAAAAAAGCGTTTGAAAAATTGCTGCGAAAATACCATGTAACATAAAAAGTTGCAACAACCGCCATTTTATTCCCTAGGGTGTCTTCTAAATATATATATATATATATATATATATATTTTTTTTTGGGGGGGGTTCTGAGTAAATTTCTAGCAAAAAAATTATGAGTTTTACATGTAGGAGAGAAGTGTTAGAATTGGCCTGGGTGGTAAGGGGTTAATTACCATAAGTAAGTAATATACAAATAATTATTATATATTATTTTTAAGGTAATTTACCATTTATTTTCAAAAACTGTACTCAAATAGGTGGCTTAACCTGCTGAAGTTTGAAGTTATAACTTCTAACCAGTAATGTCACAGTAAATAGATAAATAATACATTATTATGTCATTATAACAGCACCTTTTCAGCAGCAGAAGATTCTCCCTCTTAACTGTGTGAGAAAACACAGGATTATGGGTAAATCTTATACACATAAACCTGTTTTTTCCTTGTAGTTAAGAGGGCCGGGCTGGAAGGGAGTATTTGTCTTTTAGACACATACCCCCTTCTATGATACTGCACTGAGGTGTGCCTCTACTGCAGCATTTTTATTGGACAGATTGGGCCAATGGTGCTTTATCATTGGATAAGGCTCCAAGCTGTCCATTGAGCTCAGTGCCTCTCACAAGAAGTGAGGAGAGGCACTGTGAGCTCATCCTCTCAGTCTACTGAAAACACAGTGTGTCGGCTTGTATTTAAACTGGCCGCTCTGTATGTAGCTTCTGACAGGCTGCGCAAGGAGCCCCGTATCTCTGTAACCATAGATGATAGGAGCCCCAAATTTTGACCAGTTGTGGGGTAGGACTTCGGCTACCTACCTCCCAAATTTCTGTGTGACCTCAGGTCGCTGAGCTACGACCTTCGAAGCATGATCTTTTTTTGGGGGGGTTTGTTTTTTCTTTTTTTCATTTGTTTTTTGTTTTTCATGTTCATGGCAGGTGAGGCCTGCCTCCCCTGACTGCACATCCCTGATGTACAATGTATATATGTAAAGCGCTGCATAAAATTGAAGGCGCTGTACAAGTACCTCAAATAAACAAATAAATGACACCCAGACAACCTTTTCACTGATCATTTCCTATATTGGAAGAATATATTTGCTTACTAATACTATCATTCATTGACGGATCTATTGCTGGTCTTTGCTGCCATCTAGTGGCTGTTCTATTAGTTATGCTGACTTTGTAAAATGTGAATGTGATTGTGCAATTTTTTTAATGATAGCAAAAGTATAACATGAAAGCAATGACATTAAAGAGACACTGTCTGCAGCTCTGAAGGGACTAGTGACACTCTAGTGATGGAGCAGCTGGGAGAAGCCATGGCAGGGAGAAAGATCAAATGATCGTTCTCCCATGGGGGCTTTCACTGAACATAATATTTGTAAATGCATATTATCATCATTGCCCAGGTTTGTTATAGGTTTATTTTAAAATAGGATATCAACAAATGAAGAAGTGAATGCATTAGAAAACCTGTTTTCATTGATCCGGTTTGAATCCTGACCAAGACACATAATCTGCGTGGAGTTTGCATGTTCTCTCTGTGCTTGCTTGGGTTTCCTCCCAGACGCCAAAGACTAGCTGGAAGGTTAATTGGCTCCTGTCTAAAACTGGCACTAGTATGTGTATGCATGTGAGATAGAGGCCTTAACCACTTCCCGACCACCTGCCGTGTTTTCACGGCGGCAGTGTGGTTGCTGTGCGCGAATCGCCGTAAAAAGACGGCAATCTGTGAACAGCCGCTAGGGGGCGCGCGCGGCCGCCGCACTCCTGAGGAGTGTGCCCACGGCTCGGGCAGACCCGATATCCGCCGGCCGCGATGAGTGGCCACAGGCAAAGAACGGGGAACCGCCGTGTTTACAGTGCAGGCATGGGAGATCTACTGATCCCTGTCACTGGGATCAGTTAGATCTCTCATGCCCATGGAAGCCCAACCCCCCCACAGTAAGAACACACCCAGGGAACACAGTTAACCCCTAGCTCTCCCCCCCCCCCCCGGTTAACCCCTTCACTGCCAATGACATTTAGACAGTAATCAGTGGACATTTAAATTTCTGATCGCTGAATAAATGTTATTGGTCCCAAAAAAGTGTCAAAAATGTCCGACATGCCCGCTGCAATATTGCAGTACCGCTAAAAATCACAGATTGCCACCATTACTAGTAAAAAAAAAATATAATAAAAACCCCAGAAATTAATTCTGATCATCCGTAAACGCGGCCACTTTTGCTAAAACCAATCAATAAACGCCAATTGTGATTTTTTTTTATCACAAATATGAGGAAGAATATAAATTGGACAAAAACGGTGAAAAAAAATGTCTTTTTATATTTTTTTTTGGATTTGAATTTTAGCAAAAAGTAAGAAATTTGGGTTTTTTTGCAAAATGTTCGCTCTTCTTTTGTTTATAGCGGGGATCAGAAATGACGCAGAGGCAATCAAATACCAACAAAAGAAAGCTCTATTTGTGGGAAAGAAAAGACGCAAATTTTGTGTGAGGAACAGCGTCGCACGACCGCGCAATTGTCAATTAAAGCGAAGCAGTGCCAAATCGCGAAAAGTGCTCTGGTCCTTAAGCTGGAAAACTTTCCGGTTGGTAAGTGGTTAAACTGTAAGCTCCTTGGTAGCAGGGACTGATGTGAAGGTACAGTATGTAAAGTGCTGGATAAGTTGTTGGCATTATATAAATACCTGTAATAATAAACTAATTGTGTAATATAATTTCCTTGTTTGTAATCTCTGTTGTGTGACACGTGAATACAATTTATAATTACAATCACTATTCTTCTGTACAGAACTCAGACTGTTGTAGAATTTGACCTAATCTGGCAGATTCTAAGGAGGATTTTTAATACTTAATTAATTTCAAAGGCTCTCTGAACCTTCATGCACATTATGTTCTAATATAAATCTTAATAATGATCTTTCTGTACTCTACTCTTTATTTCTAATTGTCTAAACACAGCAAAGACCATTCATTACTCTTTTGAATAATTTCCTTCATCTTTGGACTTCGTTCTACAAAGACCAATTGAAGTTTAGTGGTTGTAAACCTCAGACATGAAATATGAACAAAGCTTATCCCTCTATAGTCTGCACACGTCTCAGTCCAGAGCATCATTTCTGTCTGCTGCCCCGTTTCTCTGCTATCTGCATGTGTCACTTGTGAAATGATTTCCTGACAAGAGAAAAAAGGTGACAGGGGAGGGGCCTCCAGTTGATTGACAGCCTTAGCTCTGTTCTTGTAAGTTGTGTGAAGGGGGGGGGGTGTCCCTTCCCTCCAATCAGCTCCCAGAGCTCTCCTCACTGAGCTCTGCAGAGTATAACTTTTTCTCACAGTTCAGACAAGCTTATAAATTCTGCATTTTGAATGGATGTAGAGAAGAAAATACTTCAGATAAATAGGTACAGCTTATCTAGGAGGAATTGTTTCATCTCTGTGTATCACCTGAGGTATACTGGATATATGTAAGGGTTTACAACCACTGTAAACTCAAAAACAGATCAAAACTGTGGCCAGACTATAGGCATTCAAATATTTACATATTTTACCAAGCAGGAAATAAGCAAAAGAACAAGATTGCACTGACCCCTGTAGCTGCAGGCACTTTGGACTAGTTCATCCTTAACCACTTGGCGACCGCCAACCGCAGGTTGACAGCGACAAGGTGGCTCGATATCGCAAACCGCCGTCGTACGACGGCGGCTACGATATCATGCACTGTGAGCGCGCGCACGCCTCCGGAGGCACGCTCGCGTGCTCACTGTGTTCGGGGGGGGCCAGGGAGCGGGTGCGGCGGACTCGATCTCCGCCTGCTACCCGCGATGCCCCCCCCGCAGTGAAAGAACGGAGGTCCGTGTAAGTAAACACCGATCTCCGTTCTGTGTGAGGGGGAAGGGCTGTGATCACAGCCTTCCTGTAAATGGAAGCTGTGATCACTCCCCTTCCCCTGCCAGTCAAACACTGACACAGTTAGAACACGCCCAGGGAACACAGTTAACCATTACAGTTAACCATTAAAACTGTCGCTCTTATTTTGTTTATAGCGGCGATCAGAAATGACGCAGAGGTGATCAAATACCACCAAAAGAAAGCTCTATTTGTGGGAAAAAAAGGACGCAAATTTCGTTTGGGTACAACGTCACACGACCGCGCAATTGTCAGTTAAAGCGACGCAGTGCCGAATCGCAAAAAGTGCTCTGGTCCTAAAGTGGGAAATCCTTCCGGGGCTGAAGTGGTTAAGTTGATTTGCAATAACTTTGATGAAATGTTTTAAGTCACAGTTGAGTAGTAAGCGGATGCAATTAGTAAGACCCTTCCCACTTATTGGTATTACTAAAATATGGGCATGTGAAGTTTCTAATTAGTTAGGTATGGCCTTCAGAGAGGGTATTAAAAGAGGTTAGAAATGAGAGGTTAGGTTGGGGAGAAGATATTTGCAGTAGGAGACCCTCTGCCTGGACTAGGGGGCTTTCCCTGGTTCCATCTCACCAGTTGCCATTTGAAGTTCAGTGCTGTTAATCAGAGTAGCTAGACTTGATTTCCTCCTTTGGCACAGTAGGTGGAGCTGCATTCTCTAAATAGGACCTTATGATGTTGGCTGCGGAAGCACATTTACAGTATTTATTCTGATGATACTCACTGTAGAGAGATCCATAATAATGACGGATTGTATCTATAATCTTACATATGGCATGGGTTACATGTCTGTTTATGTTGTTATGTGAGATATGTAAGTACTGCATTTTGGAGTTCATAACATGTTAGCTAAAGGGCGACCACATCTTTTCATGTATTCTTAGAATGTGTGTTTGCATCAGGAAAGTGTAGCTTTGGCTCTAAGTAAACATATAGATTTGAGGCTTCCATCTTTGTACAGTAAGTCTGTGGGGCGAGTGGGTGTTATGTTGGGTGTTGAGCTTGCATATCTCATCTCTGTATGTCTTGTTAATGATTTGTCCATGACATCCTTCTCATTCTAATGTTTGGTAAAAGGACAATTTGACCACATCTACCTGATTTACATATTGCAGTCAAGTTTTATAAAATAACATTTATGAATGAATATGTAATGGCTTTAAGAGATTATCAGATTAGAGCAGTGGCTGCCAACCTTACGGACCTCACAGACCAATAAACTCGCAATTTTGAATCCCACTGACCAGTAGCATGAATTTTGCATGCCTTATACACACAATACTCCCTCTCGCAGCCCCCCTCCCACTGGATAACACTGCTGCCTTATACACACAATGC
>BLSH010501542.1:666178-683756 GCA_018402905.1 Glandirana rugosa | reverse complement strand
AATGCTCCAACTCTCTGCCCCCTTCCCCTGGATGACACTGCTGCCCTATACACACAATGCTCTAGCTCTCTGCCCCCTCCACCTGGATCGCACTTCTGCCTCATACACACAATGCTCAAGCTCTCTGCCCCCTCCCCCTGGATCACACTGCTACCCTATACACACAATGCTCCGGCTCTCTGTCCCCCTGCCCTGGATCACACTGCTGCCCTCTACACAAAATGCTCTGGCTCTCTGCCCCCCTCTGCATCACACTGCTGCCTTTCATAGACTCATCATTGGATCTCACCTCCTTATCCAGCCATGTGCTCGAGCTCCATGCTCCCTCTCGCAGTCTGTGTATAGCACTGCCATTGGAAGTCCCCTCCTTCTTCACCTCCCGCTCTCTGCACTACTCCCGGTGCCTCCTTCTGAGTTCACAGGAGCTGGATCTACAGAGAAGACATTGGGTATTATTGCACGTTGAGAGTATCGACTCGATATGCCTAAAGTGGCAGCTCACATGTCATCAGGCTGCACAGCAACAATTGCATTTAAGGAGCAAAGCCTTACTGGATGACATTTAGTTTGCTAAAATATTGTATCATAAACAATTGCCGTGCTTTTTTCTTCTTTTAAAAAATACTTGTTTTACTTTTATACTTTTGTTTCATTCTTTGTTGCATTGCAGTGCTGCTGATCACCTCCAGCATGTGTGCAGCCACTTCCTACATGTACTGTCTGGTCAGTTATGGTACGGGTCTTCTGATGGTGACACCAGTGAGTAATGAGTGTCATTAAAATAGTCTCCGCTGAAAGAACTCATGACAGGTTGACAATGCAGGAAAGTAACTGGGAGACAGGGACAGAGTGTTGTCCTCCCCATATCAAGAAGTACCTGAACAAGTAAAACCTTCATGGCCAAATTACCAAGTATTATTTTTTTAATAAAAGATTAATAAGATTAGAAATTAAGAAAAGATTAAAATGACATGTTTGCATATACTTTAAGTTAACGACTTCTGCATCTTTACAAGTTCCTCCCAGAACGGCAATATTAGCCAAGGATGAACTCAATCTTTAGATGTCCCAATATACAAATTTACGACATTATTGCTCTACTGATTATGTTGGTGCTACTTAAAATAACTATTATATCATGCTGCTTTTGTCCAAGAACATTGTGTACATTTTTTACATTTTTCTTTTTCTTTTTATGGCAACAAGAAACACATTGCACGATTTGTCAACGAAAGCTGACAGCAAAACGTCTGTCTATTTCCTTATCTGCAATAAAATGTGATCTACAAGCAAAGCTAATTCAGGAAGGGGCCAGCATGCTTTTTAAAAGAGCTTCATATTTTTCAATAATAGATATTAGTTATGCCTATCATGCCTTGTGCTTTTTTTCTGTATCAGACTGCCATCTAGTGGTAGAAAAGCAAATTTTTCCTTCTGCAAGCAATGCTCAGCTTTCTGTAGAGGCTGCTGCAATATATCAGATGACCTGTTACATAATCTATGTTTAAAACTAACAATTGGCAGCATTTTCATTGCTAGAATTTAATTAACATTGGAGAAGCAGAAACACAAGATGCCTAATTAGAGGTTATGCAACTAAGCACGTGATCTGCATCAGACAAAAAATGCATTGTCTAAGTGAAAAGCATCCCCAGCAAAAATGATAGGTATTACATGAGACAACATATGTTGGAACAAATGAAAATGGAAACATGGCAATGGTTGGAACTGAAATAAATTACTTATTTTGTCTGCTTATAAGTGGCTAGCAGTATTATCTTCCAGCACTGACATAGTGTGTTTGATTCTGTCACTAGATGCCCTGCTTCACTGCCTTTGGATGATAGTAGTGCTACTGGCAGATAAGGAATGGCTGATTACTGGTCAACCAAATCATCAAAGTCAACCAGACTGTCAGGTATCTTGCAGGTACACAACGAAGATTGTTTTCCATTTAATAAAGGTAATAGATTCTATTATATATTGTGTAATAAATAGAGGATACATTGTGCTGCCTGCTCTCAGGCAGGATCTCTAGCTTCAAAACTTTATCAAAGTGACACTAAAATCTGATTTAAAAAAAATATACCTTTAATTCAAGTATGTACTCTTAACTCATTAAAGTACCCTCTGTTTCTCTCAGCCTCCTCCAAATCGGTGAAGAGTATCGTTTTTGGGTCTTTCTGCTTAACAGGAGGACCATTAAGTTAATTTAGAATGCTCTCTGCTTACCAGGGAGCAGGATCTATTAGTGAGGTCTGCTCATAGTGCTCAGGTGCAGCTCAGCTTGTCTGAACGTTCCACATTGGTCCAATAGGGAGGCATAATTGGGTAATGGGAGGAAACCTGACAAGTGAGGGCACAGGCGTTGTTACAGTCCTGGCTATTGACAGAGGAAAGTGCCTCGTTGCATGCTGTGGGACTGTATAAATGCCAAGGGCACATGTGCTCAGGGTCTTCGGCTGGAGAGCGGGGTCCCGGAGGGAGGAGGCGGCTGCCCCTCCTCTTTAGAAGTTGCCATGCGGCCTTGGGTAGTCAAACTGAGGGCCTAAAAGTTATAGAGAAGCTGAACCCAGAGGTCCTGCAGAGCTGACTGGAGGGGAGACACCAGGAAGGATTTGATTCTGGCTACAGTGAGTGCAGATCTGTGTCATTGGGCCTGTCCTGTGAGGGCCATCCCTTCAGCTAGAAGAGTCAGTGGATGGGTATCAGTCAAGGGGATGCTAGATAAAGTCCGGAAGATAAAGTAGTTGCATCAAGTCTGTTGATAGAGAGCGCAAGACAACTTAATTCTTCCATTCAAGTGGCAGTATGGTAAAAGCAGTGTGTTTGCTTCCACAAATACCCTGGTGAGGCCAAGTGAGAGTTGTCCTTATCTACTGTGAATAGTTAAATTGAAGTATCCCACAATTCCCTTCTCCCATCCAAGTTCTACAATAAATATCAAAAAACCCAAATACCCTGGACTGTTTATTGAGTAAAGAGCAAGTGGGAGTAAGGGGGATATGTGAAAAACTACCAGCAGGTAATCAGAGGGAGGCCTAAAAAGTCAACACACAGCAATCCCTACGGGGACAGTACTACATATTGTTGCTGTGATCTGACTTCCTGTTAGAGGATGGTCATGTTCGTTCTCCATGGTCCCACTGTATGTAGGAAAGTAGCCACCCTCTCTTGCTCACTCCCAATATGGACTATGGATTATGAGATTTGTAGTGTGCATAGAGCAGCACACATCACCTCAATTAACGGGCATTGGTCGTTGCGAATAAATGTGAGAGGCAAAAGGAGAGGTTCAGGAGCTCACAGTTACTGTTGCAAATAAATAATAACAAATGAATGCAAATTTTTGTATTATTGTGGAAATAGGAGTTCACAGACAGGTATAGAACGCAAACTCCTCCAGTCCAAACGTATTGCCAGAAAAAGCACTGCGCCCAAGCCCACCCACTTGTGTGCCAATAGTGTATGTATAATGGCTATTGTCTTCCTGATTCTCCTCCCGCCAATCAGGAAGCGGGTCCTGAGAACTTTCACCCCGTTGGCCGATAGGAGAAGTGATCCTATCGGCCGTCGAGGAGGAGGAGGGAGGAGACACAGGGGAGCCGGCGAAGCCGAGGAGAAGGAAAAGCAGGGTGAAGCCGCTGCCTGCCGCCCGGAGAAAGAGCTGCCCACAACCTAGATGGGGTAAGTGCTGGGCTGACTGACCTACCAGTGAGGTGACAGCGGGTAGGTTATTTGCCTCCCCCCTAAAAAATATACCACCAGTCGCCTCTGACAGTAAATGAAGTAGTAATGGGCCCCAAGAAGACCCTCATAGGTCACAATAGTACTGGTTTGGGCAGCAGAATCAGCTGTCTGTGGGAAACATTTGATTGCTGGGGTCGGGTCCAATTTGCTATGAATACAGGTTGGTCAATTCAATTTGCTCTTCACTACACATCCAAATCCTTTGATTGTATCGGTGATCTAGGAAACCCATGGGGTTGATTTTCTAAAGCCAACTTTTTACTTTGCAAGAGGAGTTGCACTTTGCAAGGGAATCTTAGCTTAGTGAATGAGGGGAAGCTTTGCTGACTACCATCATCCAATCACTTGCAAGTATAAATGCTGTTTTCTTTATTTTCCTTGTACATGATTGGGTATTCTTTGCAAAGTTAAATTTCAACTCGTCCACTAAGCTCTGGGGAAAATTCCTTTGCAAAATGAACAGCCTATTTGCCTTTAGTATTTATCCTCATTGAGTCAACTCTAAATCTTACATAAGTAAACATAAGAGATTGTTTTTCAAAAAAAAATTAAAAATGTTAGGTACGTTTCTTGAGTTCGTTGTCCTTAGCTGCAAGGGAAAACAAAATAATTTATTCTACAATGTAAATCCTAATAGTCTCTGGCAGGACTGGCGTAAATGTCTGTTTTTTAATAATATTCTCCCTGTCGACAGAACAATGGAAAGAGAATGACTCATTGCCCCAGGTACTCTTTTCTGAATGTTATTACTTTGACTGTCCGCAATCTAGCTTGGCAGCAGGTATCTGAGAAATGCAGATTATGCCAATGTAAGCATTTTTCTGGTAAGTCAAGGAACATGTGCTTTATGCATATTTAAACCCCCTTAGCATAGTTGAGATTCCAGATGCCTGGCAGTTGACAACCAGAGGTAGCGGCGAGGTTGAGGGTACAGCTCCCACTTCTGAGAGGAGATAGGAGGATTGCAGGGATATGGAGGTTCACTTAGCAATGATTATACACACAGAGAAAAATTTATTTCACAGTTTAAACTCCTTAGAGTACCGCAATCTCTCACATATTTCACATTCCTTTCTCACTTTCAAGCAAACCTAATGTTTGTTTGAATACCCAATTTCTTATCCCTCCCTCTTCCCCCGCTGTAGAAACTGCTCAGACATTGCTTTTTATTGCCTGGTTGTGCCTACCCAGCCAACCTGAACCTGCAATTCCTGTAAAATGATGGAACTCCCCTGATCCCTAAGTCATAAGTCAAGGCTTGAGTTGGACAGAGTGGGGGTTAGGTAAGTATATGAAAGGGAATTCGAAAGAACCCTTTAAAAAGTGTCTACTTTAAGAACGCAATGGGCCCAAAAAAGTAATGGTGCGCCATATATTTGGTGCATGGAACACTGATTTATTGAATGCACCAAATAATTGTTCAAGGTGAAGGCTTTGAACAGGAAGGTGCAACTATCCAATCCCAAAGTGTGACACGACACAGTCTTCGAATATAAGAAGATGGGAGTTGCACTTCATTGTTAGCTCATCTTTACACTTTATTCTGTTGACAATAAAGTCCAATTCTACCCTTGTGAACAAGCCCATGAGGGTGAAACGCGTTTAGGGAGTGTGGTTTCTTGGGTGGAGATTACATCTATACAGTTGCTTTTGTGTCAACACAATAAATTATCAAGACGAACTGTCAGGGGATACGCTGAAGCAGATTGGCTTAAAGGCTTGACATGCTTGTTAATACCCAAGATTGTCACAATCATTAAATATGAAATATTCATTCATGGTGCACGCATGTGCGCACTGACGCACGCCATGTGTGATAGATCTTGGCCCCCTCTGGCCTTTATAAGAATGACAGTTGCTCACAGACTTTGCTGACTGGTCTTCAGCTCCCTGATACTTGTGTTCCTGTGTGCTTATTACTTTTGGATTTCCTGTTACCAACCCGGCTTGCTTCTGGATGTCCCCTTGCTTCTCTTCTGGCTCTGACCTCGGCTTGTTCCATGGACCTGTTCACGATTACCTCCTCTATATTACTCTGGCATGCTTCCAACCACACTCTCGTCTACTCCATTCCTGACCATGTCTCCTGCATCATCCTGCCTGTTGTGATGTGCCTGCTCTTCCCAGTGCATCATCCTGGATCAGCTACCTCCAGTGCCCGGGTTCCTCCTGAAGAGGCATCACCACTGCAGACCCATCTGACTACCATACAGCTGGTAACCTGTGCTTCTTTGGGCTCAGCATATCCTGTCACCATCTCCAGGGGTGTTGTGCACTCAGCCCCAATGGAAGCCTGTGCCAAACGTGGGTATCAGATCCCTGCCCTCCTCTCTAACTCGTGACAGAGGACCGGCCAATCTTACACTGCGTTGTCACTAACGTAACAATGCTACTCTCAGCTGCATCCAGAACAAAGATTTCCCAGCTTGTGGGACATCAATCTAGGTGCCAGCAGCCTGAGAGCGATTGTCACTGGGCTAATTAAGCAATTAACCCTTTACTGCCACCACCTCCTTGGACCAAGCAGGAGGGGCTCGTAATTTTAGCAATACCAGTTATGATTTTAGAATAATCCTCTGTAACACACACTGTCACCACAGACAGGTCTGCCCAGAGGCCTTATTCTAGATAGTAGCACTCTTCAAGGGACAGGTCTGTTTATAGCTTGCATTAAGAGTTTAGCGACAAGGTTAACACTTTTCAAAATAAGGTTTTAATAATGAAAAGGTCAAAATTGGTGCAAATAATATATTTACATAAAAAAGGTGTTTCAAAGCAATAACGACAGTATAAAGCAACAGAGAGATAAGGTAGAATTAGGGAGGAAGGATACTTTGCAATCAATGTCCTTAGGTTGAACAGAGCTTGGTCGATGATGGTTCTCAAACTTGGCAGATGTTCATGGTTTGATGGTACAAGAGAACTCTCCAAATGGTCCTGGCATCTCTGTTTTCTTTGAGATCAAAGGGGTGTTGACCAATGGCCTCTTCACCAATTAAGCTTCGGAGGGTTGGTCACCACTCATGACCATGTCCCAGGTGCAGTTTGGGATAAATATTCATATCTCTGCATCTCTACCATTTACAAACTGCTAACATCCATATTATGGTCCAGTGAGAAATTTGCTTCAACACAAATATAAACATGACAGGATTCCAATGTCTAATTTATCTAGGAGGAAGAAGTGGTACCAGTGGTTCCCCATATAATCTGACATAGGAGTGTCTGGATTTTACAACGTTACACATTATCAGAGGAAACTAAATATGTCCATATTATGGCTGTGCTATTATTATTTTGGAAGTTATAAAACATGCTAAAGTTTCATAACTTTTACCGCTAACCTGTCTGCACTCTATGTGGATTGAACTATTTATGACAGGTATCTGTTGGTTCTCTGGATTGCAAGGGTGACATCTTTATTAGGGTTTCCAGCCTTAAATTGTGGATTGGGTAATGACAAGTCTGTGGGTCTGATCACTGAAGTGATAAGGACCTGGCCTCAGTCAACAGTTTGTGGATTGTATAACTGAAAGAAAAATGTGGGGGGCAAGGTCACTGTTAGATGCCCTTCACATACCAACATGGCTGAAGTGAAATACTCGCAAAATGGCTGCCACGCACACAGCTAGGCCTTAGCCCAGGGCAGGACTGTTACAAAGCCCTTTCATCATCTCGGCCTCAAGACCAGGTACATGACACAAGCTTACTACGGAGTGTAACCTTCAACTTTGTATATTTTTATGTTGGAGTGAAGACAGACTGCAGGATCCAGCACCTGGATGGTCTGTGAACATTAAGAGGTGGAGGTTTGGATTTATTAGTGAATTTGGGTATGACACAATCTTCGCCAAATAAATAATTTTTCAGAAAATTAGTGTAGCCCTACCCAACTGGTAATAACTGGTTCTTTTCAAATAGTACAGAGGCCACCCATCCCCACAAGCACCAGTTCAAGTACTCCGCCACCAATAACTCCGTCTAGGGGATGTCTTTTTGATACTTATTGCTTGAAGAACTTTAAATAGGAGAGGGGTTAGGGCATGGGATACTCCAAAATGTTGTACAGTAACAGGAGGACAGTTTTCACCAGGCTCCCATTCAGAGATTCTGCTGCGGACTTAAAGGAATGGCCAGTACTCTGACACCCTATAGGAGCCATCTCAGTCCATAGTTACCTTTGGCACTTGGGATCACAATTCAGGGTTAGTACTCACAAGTCCGCAAGACAGCTGCACACTTTCCAGCTTCCTCCGGACACAGCCCAGCGAGGGAGACAATCCTTCTCCAGACTAGAACCCATATGGTGAGGTCTCATAGCCAGCTCCTCAAAAAGATCACTTTAGGCTCTCAGTTCTGCCACAGCTGAGGCCTCTTAATGAGCTACACAACACACAGGCTGTCTCAAGGGGCAGCAGCCCCAGAGACTCTGGAACTCTCCATGACTAGGAAAGAATGATCTCCCCAGGGCTCCAGACCATTTATCATCTCCCACCTTTTGGACATTCCCCCTCCAGGGATTGGTTACCGCATGATAAATATTCAGTCTGGTCATTTGACTCAACCAACGCCATATTCTGGAAATTTCTTCCAGAAGCAGGAGGAAGCAGTCACTTGCAGTCTATAAAACCGTGAACAGACCAGAGCAATCAATCACTGCTCCCTTGATTACAGAAGGAGCCAAAAACTAAGTTTGCCTAGCATCCTACTCTAGGAGGGTGCTACATGAATTTATCAATATTTGACACACTGGAGGTGTGCCGTATTGCTCCAATAGCTTCATGGCTCAAGACATCCAAGATCATGGTTTCTGCACCCAATATACCATACACACTGCAACATAATAACTGTAGAAGCATACACTGGATGGCTGCACTGCTTTAAGAACACCTTTATTTAAATTGGCATAAAATCCATAGATCCAAAAAGCAGACAAAATACATCACAGAACACAGCAGGTCTTGTACAGCATGGCTTACACGTTTCACACCATTGTGTGGAGGTGCTTAGTCATAGCCTATGCTATAGCTATGACTAAGCACCTCCTCACAATGGTGTGAAACGCGTAAGTCATGCTGTACAAGACCTGCTGTGTTCCGTGATGTATTTTGTCTGCTTTTTGGATTTATGAATTTTATGTCAATTTAAATAAAGGTGTTCTCAATGGAGTGCAGCCGTCCAGCGTATGCTTCTACAGTTTTCAGCCATGGAGAGCTGCATCCATACAAGCCGGAGTTTGGAGCAGAGGCTAATGGACAGCTGGTAGCCTAGAGCAGTACACCTCACTTTTTCCCTTGTTTTTGAGACTGCAAGATAATAGTTTATCTGACATGCAATGTGCCTTTGATGTTCCTCTACAACCTCCATTTGTAGTTTATCAGACCAATTATGTTTTATCCCTAGGTTGTAGGAATGTTACAAGCAATAGTAACTATGATGAGGGCAACTGCTCCTGGGACTATGGGTGAACATACCATAAGGAAAGGTTCACACTTGAGCATAGGCTTTTTGAAGCTTTTTTATGTGCAATTCACACATTTTTTCAGGCACAAGTATTTTTATTCAGGCCAATGAAAGCAGGTTACTAGGAGGAGGAAATTGACTATTAGGAGTAAAAGAGTGTGAACATGACCCTGCCCAAAGAAATGCCTGTTCTTCTTTAGCTCAACAAGTCAGATCGCATCACTCAGGCCCCATAGAATAAAATGGAAATCTTTTTGAGCATAGCCACACTTTTGAAAATGATAAATCACTCAGATGTGACAGGGGCGTAAGCACTTGTAGGCCATAACATGATCATCACAATCCCCTGAGCTGGCTAAATCGGGGGAGAATGACAAACTACTTTCACCATCCAGCAAAAGAAGGGCACCACCCATGGTAATGCTGATGGGTTGTCGCGACAAGCCAAGCCTGCAGGAGTCGGTTGCGTCAGAAGGGAAATTGCAGTTCCCTCCCATGCAACCACCTGAGGGGGGAGGTGTAGTGGTCCTGCGTACTGGGAACACAATTAGCTCTGTTCGTAGCAGCCATTTTGTTCAAGTCACAAGTCTTTCATGCCATCTTGTCATAAGAAGACCCAGCTGCAGTGACCCCCCCCCCCCCATCTTCTCCTTCAGCTCATACACTCCACAACTTTTTCATGCCAGACACCTCTTATCAATTTCCCAGTACCCATCTCACCATCTCAGGGCCTGCTAAAAAAACACAGAAAATGCGGGGGGGGGGGATATTTTTCTTAGTTTCTGTCTGTAAACTTTAAAAATAAGTAATTTTTCTCCTTCACTGGTGTGTGCTTATGAGGCTGCACTGATGGGAACTGATAGACTGCACTGATGGGCATTGATGGGGCGGCACTTATGGGCACTGAAGGGCACTGATTAAGTGACACTGATGAGGAGGCACTAATATGCACTGATAGGCGGCATGGATAGACAGTACTGATGGGCGGCACTGATGGGTACTAATGGGCAGCAATGATGAGCAGCCACTGATGGGAACTGAAAGGTAGCACTGACTGTCATCACTAATGGACACTGATTGGTGTTACTGATGGACACTGCTGGGGCTGTACTGTAATCAGGGCACTGATGATCAGTTCCCTGATTACCTGTACATGTCTCCCCTGCAAGGAGATGCCGCTGATCAGCTCTCCTCCCCACACACTCTGTCAGTGTGAGCCAAGGGGAGACAATAAACGGCACTTCCTTGTTTACATGTGACCAGCTGTGATTGGACACAGCCGATCACATTGGTAAAGAGCCGCGTCATCGGATCTTTACTGAGATCGGGGTCGCGCTGTGTCCTAGGAACACGCAGTGGCCACAATCGCAGCGCTGCACGCCCCCGCGGGCACACGAGAGCGGCAATTCTAGGGCGCTGTCATATGATGTCATCCCAGAACGAGAGTGCCACCCCACCGTCGTCATTTTACTATATGGCAGACAGCAAGTGGTTAAAGAGTGCTAACTGTATAGTATAATCCTATGAACATACCTGTCTGTATTGACAGTGTGTGTTACAGATGTTTATTCTAAAATCATAATTGGTATTGCTAAAATTATGAGTTTCCATCTCTCTGTTAAAAGGGGGCGGTGGTAGTTAAAGGGTTCATTGTTTAATTAAAGGAGGCCAGCAACCATCGCTCTCCGGGCTGCTGTAAAAACTTTGTGCAGGGTGCAGCTGAGAGTGGCATTGTTACGCAAGTGACAGTGCGGTGTGAGATTGGCCAGTACTTTGTCACGAGTTAGTGAGGAGGGCAAGGTTCTGATACAGCACATATTGGACTGTCTGCCCTCATGTTGTAAAGCGCTGCACAAACTGGTGGTGCTATATAAATCCTGTATAATAATAATAAGGCAGCAGGGTTAAGGCGGACAACACCAAGCCTCAAAGCCTGCAAACTGTGACCATTTTTCCAAAAGCACCTGTGCCCAGACCATTTAACTTACAAAGTCTGACAAATTCCTAATAAAATTCCTTAAAATTCCTTAAAACCACCCCTGACCTCTCTAAAGAGGGTTTTAAATGTATTCTTCTCAGTATTCACAAGGGAAACGGGGGGCTCCAGTATCAAAAACTACAATGTTGGTCCTCAGGACACATCACAGGAAGCACCCACATGGCTAACTCAGGATAGCCATGTTAATAAGTCACCGGGACCAGATGGCTTGCACCCGAGGGTCCATAAAGTGGTTGTCAAGTCATGACAACCACTTTAAACTACAGGTAAGCCTATATTGAGACTTACCTGTAGGTCCCGGGAATATCTCCTAAACTTGCACTGTTTAGGAGATATTCCCTGTATCTGCATGTGCCGACAACATTGGCACATGCGCAGTGAAGAAACGGCCCACGGGAGTGACGTCAGCGCGGCTCCTGCCAATCACAGCACTGGAGTGCACGCTGTGATTGGTCGGCACCCGTGATCCTGGAAGTCGACGGACTCAGCATGTCGCCGGTCACAGAGGTGCTCGGGGACCGCTGCTACAGCGTCGATCTAAGGTAAGCATTTCATAATGAGCTAGTATGTGATGCATACTAGCTCATTATGCCTTTCTCTTGCAGGTGTTTTTTTTTTTTTTTTAAACTTGACAACCACTTTAAGGAACTCAGTCAAGTAATTGCCAGACCATTGTTCCTAATTTCTTCGGACAGTCTACTAACTGGTATGGTACCAGGTGATTGGAGAAAAGCCAATGTAGCACCAATATATAAAAAAGGACCAAGATATATCCCTGGGAACTACAGGCCAGTTAGCCTAACATCAATAATATGCAAGCTCTTGGAGGGAATGATAAGGGATTATATACAAGATGTTTGTAATGAAAACGGTATCATTAGCAGTAATCAGCACGGTTTCATGAAGAATCGCTCATGCCAAACCAATCTACTAACCTTCTATGAGGAAGTGAGCTGCCATCTAGATAAGGGAAGGCCTGCAGACATGGTGTATCTAGATTTTGCAAAAGCATTTGATACAGTTTCCCATAAACGCATATTGTACAAATTAAGGTCTGTCGGCATGGATCATAGGGTGAGTACATGGACTGAAAATTGGCTACAGGGGTGAGTCCAGAGGGTGGGGATAAATGGGCAGTACTCGGAATGGTCTGGTGTGGAAAGTGGGGTTCCCCAAGATTCTGTCCTGGGACCTATCCTATGTCATTTATTCATAAACGATCTGGAGGATGGGATAAACAGCTCAATCTCAATATTTGCGGATGATACCAAGCTAAGCAAGGCAATCATTTTTCCGCAGGATGTGGAAACCTTGCAAGAAGATCTGAACAAATTAATTGGGTGGACAACTACATGGCAAATGTGGTTTAATGTAGAAAAATGTAAATTAATGCATTTAGGTGCCAAAAATATGAATGCAATCCACTCACTAGGTGGAGAGCCTCTGAGGGAATCTAGGATAGAAACAGACCTGGGGGTCCTAGTAGAGGACAGGCTCAGCAATGGTATGCAATGCCAAGCTGCTGCAAGCAAAGCCAACAATATATTAGCATGCATCAAGAAGGGGATTAACTTCAGAGATAAATCAATAATTCTCCCACTCTACAAGACTCTGGTGAGGCCACACATGGAGTATGCCATTCAGTCCTCAGGAAGGATGTGCTGGAACTGGAAAGGGTTCAGAGAAGGGCAACAAAGCTAATTAAGGGACTGGAGGAAAGATTACGAGCACTGAACTTATTCTCTCTAGAAAAGAGATGCTTGAGAGGGGATATGATTTCAATGTACAAATACTGTACTGGTGACCCCACAATAGGGACAAAACTCACTATAATTAGAAGAAAAGCAGTTTAACATCAAAATGCATAGAGGGTTCTTTACGGTAAGAGCAGCGAGGATGTGGTTTCAGCTGGGAGCATAGGTAATTTCAAAAAAATATATTAGATGGGCACCTAAGGGACCAAAACATTGAGGGATATACACTGTAATATTGACATAAAAGCACACACATAGGTTGGGCTTGATGGACTTGTGACGTGTGCCAATGCCTGCCACCCACGCGGCGTTTCATCAACAACGTGTTGACAACATCAGGGCTCATATTTATGAGCACGGTTTCATTATACTTATTCTGACTCCTAACTGTTGTAATGGCGACTTATCCCTTGTTGAGACCTCTATGCCTGGCCTGTATAAGCAGATATGATCACCGCAGACAGTTCTTATCAGATAGTGACTCACCAATTACCGATTTCTTCCACGAGCATTTATTCATTGGAATAGCAGGTACAGCATACAACAAATGTGACAGATGGTCGAAAGATGGTAACTGCAGGTCAAAACATAGTAATGTGTCCTAGGATGCGAGTAGATTGAGTGAGGCCTTCTAGCATGTAGCCATATTCTTTACCTCAAGAGAGAGAGGACACAGGAAGAGGAAATAGAATAGCAGAGTGCACCCGGAACAGGAAGTTACAGAGTAGAGTGAACTAGGAAGAGGAAATTAGCTCACAGAGGATGGGAAGTACACACTTAGAAAATACAATAGAAAGGTGTAATATCCAAAAGAACCACAAGATGGCATTATAATAACCAACTATAAAAACATTACTATAGCTGCATATTTATGTTACATGCAAATCATGTAACAGAACAATACTGTTTATTGTTTACAAGTTCATTCTGTTACACCAGCAACTCATAACTGTACCCATAGCGCAGGTAAAAATTAGTTGCTGAGCCCAGCTCCAATTTTGGTACATACACAATGTACTACTATAAACACTGTAACCATGCCCCTGTAGGGGATGCTGAAAGTAGTGGTTCACCCGTCATCCTGCCAATCCAGACATCCATCTCAGGCACTCAGAGACATAGATCAGTCCATTGCTTTGTTTTGTTTTTTTTTATTGAGGGGTATTGAACTTGGATAGGGATTTGGGAATTATGGAATGCCCAAGAAAATTCAGTGCAAATTTGCTTAGGACTCCTATATACACTCCAGTATAGACACTTCTCTCTCCACTCCAGCTCAAACACTTGCTGCTTTCTGTTCCTATTCCAGCACAAACACTTGCTGCAGACTGTTCCTCTTCCACCAGCACTTCCCTTGCTGTAGACTATCACTCTTCCATACTAGCTAGCACTTCATGGGTAGGCCTGACACACTGGGGTTGATTTACTAAAGCTAGAGAGTGCAAAAACTGGTGCAGCTGTGCATGCTAGCCAATCAGTTTCTAACTTCAGCTTGTTCAATCAAGCTTTGACAATAAATCCTTGAAGCTGAGCACATTTTGCACTTTCAAGCTTTAGTAAATCAACCCTACTGACTCAGTCAGACCTCGTGGACTGCCTTTTGCAGGCAGAGGCCTTGGGCCTCTTTGTGTAGAAAAGTTTAGTTGCTAGCTGTCCTCTCTTCAGCTACCACTCCCAGATAGCTCTCTTCAGGCCCTGCCAGTCAGCATGGCTGCAACAACTTATCTCCCTTTCCACAGTCCTCTCCACTGGTTCTGCACCCTCCTCCAGCTGCAAACCCCCAGCAAACTCCCAGCTCTCTTCAGGTGTGCCTCCCCAGTCCTCCCAACTGTGCACCTGAGCCTCAGCCCAGGGTCACCCCCCGAGATTGGGGAGCTCCCCGTGGGCACAACAGCCTCCTTAAATACCTGACCCCAGGTATTTAAGGAGGCCTGCCCCCTGCCAATCCAAGTTGGGGATTGGTCAGGGCTCCTTAAGATACCCCAGGTAGAATCCACCTCTCTTACCATCCCTCCTTCTAGTACCTTCTAAAAAGAAAGGGGAGGTAACTGAGGAGGGACACCACCTGTGAATCACCCGGTGCTACCCTGAGCCACTCCCAGCCCAGAATCAAAACAAACAGGCCTAGCAACCAGCTAAGCCTGCCCAAATTTACTTACATTGCCAGAGAAAAATCCTACTCTAGCATCTCATTACCTAGAGGGTGCTGCAATACTTTAGTGCATACATACCAGAGTTAAGGCCCGTACACACAATACGAAAATCGGAAGTAAAATTTCATCCGACTAACGATCTGCAGATTTTCGGATCGATAGTATGGTGCTTTCGACAGCCAATTCGGATTTTTCATACAACAAAAGCTGAATGTACAGACTATAAAATTGTTATCGTACGTGAACTCAAAGTCCAATTTTAGTTTAATCAGTACGGTTTTCGTCCGAAAAAAATCGTAAGAGCAACACTACGCATGCTCAGAAACAAAAGAATACATACAAAACTATTCAACACATTATCTCACTTCTGAAGTTGAATTCTGTCCTACGATAATTTTGGTATGGTGAGTAACCTCTTCACTTTCAACATGAGACTAGCATCCAACAAAAAACGGACGAATGGTCGTCCGAAAATCTGATCGTGTGTATGAGGCTTTACCTTGTCCCGGCACTTAATCCCAGTATCTGTAACATTTTTTGAAATTTAATTATAATTCCGCTTTAATTTTTTAAGACTGTTAATATGTATAAATCTTACAGTAATTGCTATATAATAACAACATACAATTATGAAATCTGCAAGCACTGTGTCTGACTCATGCATACTTTTCTCAGATATATATGTTAGACAAGCACTGAAAAATAAGGAATGGAATGAGCTGGAAACAATTGTAAAGAACCACTGTTGTAAAAATATTCTGGTAACTCCCTGGGGGTTGTATATGTGATGATAGTATTTAATATATTATTTCCTTTATGTGTTCCACATGAATTTATTAATATATATTTCTCTGCATTTACTTGCCAACAAACAAAAAAGGACAGTGAGTGGATTTGGGAAAACGAATTGTGCCCTTATTTGGTGATAAATTGTAATGGATATCTCTAGAGTTTTTTGGGGGTTTTTTTACTATGAAAGGAAAACTTGCTAAAAATAGTAAACATCAACTTTTTTATTTAAGCTGTATATTTCTTGTCATTACTACAACCCACCATCAAAAAAACAAAAGCCCAAAATAAATTCTCCTACCCTTGACGTTTGCGGCAATATCACTTATGTTTATATAATTTATTGGTTGTACCCACAGTAGGGCCAAGAAACCATAGTGCACATTTTGTTTTTTTGTTTTTTACCCTACCTAAAACACACTGGCATTAAAGGAGAAGTACAGCCAAAGGTCATTTGGCTGTACTTCTGCTGTGGATCACAGGAGTGCAGTTCGTTCTGCACTGCTGTGACCCCTTTTTCCAACAGCTGAAGCCCGCTGTTGGCTGACGTCACAGAGCCGGCCCAGGCTCGGGAAGGACATCGACCATTTGGTCGGAATCCGCCCAGATCCCTGGACCGGCATCTGGCTCAGTCTCAGCAAGCTGGTGAGAGCCTGAGCCGGCCACTTCTGCCCCGTCCATAGCCTGACAGTCACCAGCTCTCTGCACACAGAGCTGTGAGAACTGAGTGATTGGCGGTGTTTGATCACTTAGTTCTCAGTGTTAGAGCCAGCGGGGATAGATGCAGCATCAGACCAATGCTGCATCCACCTAGGTAAGTATGATTCTCTAAAAAAAAAAAAAAATCCAATACTTCTCTTTTAAATTAAAAAAAGTTTGACCTTGACCTTTGATACTGATTCAGACCTTTGGCTCAAACACTGACACTAACCTAGAATAAGCCCTGATGCAGCTCTTTTATATTTATTTATTATGCACACTTTAATTTAATCTATCACAGCAATCATGTGATCGGGAGGTGGTCCACCCAATTTCTAATTGTTAGTATAAGACAATTTGATCTCACAGACAACTTTTTTAGGAATAAAATCAGGTTTTATTTGTTACCAATTAAAAAAGGTGTATACCAGCCACAACAATGGCTTATAATGCCCAACAAAAGGGCTGAACATACAGTCCAACACTGACAAAAGGGTTGGAGTAGTAATGGTTACAATTACATTTGGTAAGGAAACATAAAATTAAATATCGGATGATGTGTATCCACAGTCTATGTGGGTCTGACTGTATTAGTCTGTAACTATTTTTAGTTCATATCCTCCATTGAGAGTAATAGGGATTGTGATCCCTGCTTTAGTTCTATAGATATTATATGTTGTTTTTTGTGGGCTATTAATCTATTTATTTTTACTTACACATTCAAATTGCCTTTTCCATAGTTTTTGAAGATCGCGTATGCCAGAGTTTTGCTGAGCAGCTTTATTGGCTGTGATCTGTTTTTCCACATTCAATCACTTTTCAATCCACACTATCCAACCACCCCCAGTACGTTTTTCTTTGAAAATTTAACCTCTCCAGTAAGTAAGCCATATTTATTCATGCTTATAAATATAATATAACAATTGAGGCAATTTTGGCCCTAACGGTGCTTGTTTTAGGCACCTACATTT
>BLSH010501542.1:637478-648742 GCA_018402905.1 Glandirana rugosa | reverse complement strand
TAAATGACACCAATAGCACTAATAGTTACGCGGCAAAAATAAACACACTACATTCGTATAAAATTCCCTCCCCCACACGATTATTTTTTTTACCAAAATGTGATACACCGTGGGGGGGTGTTCGCCATCTGAACATCGCCATGGGGCTTCCTCGACGATTACTTTAAACATAAACAAGGGCCCGGAGGGAGACTAATAAGGACGTCGGTCAGTGATATCGTAAAAATGTGTCGGTCCACGTGTGTGTTAGGACGAACAAAGGTTACTGGTCAGCACCATACAGAGCCTAGGGAGAATTTGTCCTCAGTTACAGTCAGTTACTTGGAGTATCTCATACCTATCCTTCTCCTATCCAAGTTCAGCAATAAAGCATTGAAAATTCATCCCCACGACTGGTCATTGGAAACAAGCAGGATTGTGTGTGCACCTGGCTGTGTAAAAATGCTATAGTGACTGGCTGCAGGAATAATCAGAGGGAGGCCCGGGAACAAATACAAATTTCATTAGCAGCTCCTTCGGGGTACCGCTACAAGTCTACCGCTTGTGGGGGGGTGCCACATAGTGTAAAACCATTTTTTTTATTAGCACACCCCCTCCCTTAAAATATGCTTACATCACACAAATAAAAACGGCGCATTGATAATCACGATAACCACAGTAAATCACCAAGAATCTCAGCTCAGTTCACCACCATCTCTCCTCCCAACTGTATCTTCTGTGGATGAGCTGCGGATGGCTGGCTGTCAGATCAAAGCCGTGTGGTCACGCCCTGATGCATTTCGGCATTCCGTCTTGCATTGTTATAGCGCTGATCATGATCATAATAATGTGACTGGTCCCCAAAAAGTGTAATTTGGGGTCAGATTTGTCCGCTGCAATGTCGCAGTCCCGCAGATCGTCGCCGTTACCAGTAAAAAATAAATAAACAAAGTCTATAAATCTATCCCATAGTTTGTAGACATGATAACTTTTGCGCAAACCAATCAATATATGTCTATTGCAATTTTTTTTCCAAAAATATGTAGAAGAATATATATATCGGCCTAAACTGATGAATAAATTTGTTTTTTTATATTTTTTTTGGATATGTATTATAGCAGAAAGTAAAAAATATTGTTTTTTTTTCAAAATTGTAGGTCTTTTTTTGTTTATATCGCAAAAAATAAAAACCGCAGAGGTGAAATAACCACCAAAAGAAAGCCCTATTTGTGGAGAAAAAAGAGAATGTCAATTTTGTTTGGGTACAACGTTACACAGCCACGCAATTGTCAGTTAAAGTGCTGTATCGCAAAAAATGGCTACTCACCTGTGTACCCCAAATCCCTCTCTCTGCTCACCTCTGTACCTCAACCCCCTTCTCTGCTCACCTCTGTACCCCAAACCCTCTCTCTGCCCACCTCTGTACCTAAACCCCCCTCTCTGCTCACCTCTGTGCCTTAAAACACACTCTCTGTTCACCTTTGTACACCTTAAACTTCCACTCACCTCTGTACCCAAACCCCCTCTCTGTTCAGCTCTGTACCCCAAAACCCCTCTGTGCTATCCCCTGTGCCCCGAAACCCTTCTGTTGGCACACCTTTGTGCCCCACTCTCTCTGCAAGCCAATACTCATCCTCCTATCTGATTCTCTCTTTTCCCTGCTTTTCTCTCACTAAAGCCCCAGACCAGAAGCATTCTTCCAATACAAACCACAAGCCTGTGAGCAGTGCTGGCTGAGTAAGGAGCACACGTGGTCAGGCTAGTAAACTGCAGGGCTGCCAGGTGTAGCTCTGCTTCGGCATCAAGTTGCAGAGTTGGAGACACTTAGCACATACCTCTGCTGCTTGCCGCCCCCTCACCGGTCCTGCACACGCTCAAACAGCCTTGCACTGGCATGGGGTGCTGTTCTATAGGGGGAGGTGGACAGCTCAGGATGCAGGAAGCCACCTCCCCCTTCCACTGCTCTTCATTGCATCGTCTGCTGCGAGCTCCTGCTGTGCCAATGTGTAATACAGTTCAGGGGAGCGGGAGCCTGGTCAAGTCTGACAGCCTATCTCAACCACGATGCCGTGGCACAACTGACGACCTCGAGCGGGACCCCAATTAAGAAACACTGTTCTAGATGCTACACTTCAGATATGAGCCATATAATCAGCACCTCCAATTAAATTATGTCTAAACCCAAAAACAAAAATGTAATATATTTCAGCTTGGCAATCCTAAAATGTGGTGGCTGCATTTGTTTTCTTTTTTAGGTTATTTTTTTCCTTTATTTTCACGTGGTGATCTGGCCAGTAGCACACTTTCTGTCTTAGGGTGTCTCCACTTTAGATGGAGGAGACACCTTTGGATGGCAGCATTGTCAGAATGGGGAAAGGTTAGTGTTAGATGGGCTAGACCAGGGGTATGCAATTAGCGGACCTCCAGCTGTTGCAAAACTACAAATCCCATCATTCCTCTGCCTCTGGGTGTCATGCTTGTGGCTGTCAGGGTCTTGCTATGCCTCATGGGACTTGTAGTTCTGCAACATCTGGAGGTCCGCTAATTGCATATCCCTGGGCTAGACTAACACCTTAAAGCTGAACTCCAGTTAGCACTTTTTAAGCAATTACAGCAACAGTATTTTCTTGTTTTCTTTTGGGATAAAGGTTTTACATAAATGAATAAAACTATAACATTGTAAGTGTAGCACCCTCCTAGGTAGGTCCTAGGATGAGTGTAGAATAGTTTTTGGTTTTTCTGCTTAACAGAGAGACAGCTAGATAAATGTAATTGCTGTCTGCTTAACAAAGATCGGTGATCGGCTAGTGTAGTCTGCTCAGTGCGCTCTGGTGCTGCACATGCTGTCTTGAAGTTTCACTGTGTCCTAGCAACTTCTGCTGCCCTCAATCCCACCATATCTCACGCATCCGGAGTCACTGAACAGACCGGCTCTTGTTTTTGTTTGTTTTATTTAGGGGGTTAACTTGGATGGGGAAAAGGGGTGACTGTGGGATGCCCCAAAGAATTACTTTACAGAACCAAACTATATACACGTCTGTACATACAACTCTACATCCTCCAGCACTTCACTTGAAGACTGTTACTCCTCTCACTTCTCTCCAGCACTTCACTTGCAGACTGTTACTCCTCTCACTTCTCTCCAGCACTTCACTTGCAGACTGTTACTCCTGACCTGAAGGGCAATTTATCAGGCTCACTTAACTCCTTTCTCTTCACCGCAGTTAGCACATGGTGAGGCCTGCACTCAGGTCAGCAGCACCCATTACAGGCCAGGGTCAAAGACCCCTCAAAATGTGGCTTAGTACATTGGTGCTAGCTGGGCCTTGGATGGACTACAACTCCCAACCCATCCCTCTTCCAGACCACAACGATCTGCTTTTCTCTCCATGACACTTCTTCCCCTGACTGGCTCCTGAGACCTCCACAGACTGTCCATTATTCCTCCCCCAGCCTGCTCCAGCCTTTCTTCCAGCTCCCAGGGTCTGTCACTCACCGACTCCAGTGGATACTTTAAAGTGTCCTCAGTAGCACCTCTGCTGTTCCCCTACTCCCTGCTGCTGCTCCAGGAATCAACTCCACTCCTGGCTGCACCCGAGTCTCCAGGCCTCAAGATCACACCCCCCCCCCCCCCCAGACTGGGGGCTCCCTCCCGGGTGAGGCATTCACAGCACCTGTGCTATATCACTTCCACCCAAACTCTCCTCCCACCTGCTGGCAGATCACTGTCCACTGGGGATTGGTCAGGGCTCCTTAACGTACACAGAGAGTGACACCTCCTCATCCATCCCCCCTTCCAGCACTTTCTGGAATCAGGGGAGGAGTATCCAAGGGGTGTCCCTCCCTGCAATCTCCAGCCTACTCTGAGCCACGCCCCTGTCCAGATCAAAGCATTCAGGCCTGTAATTTACATCAGGCCTGACTAAATTTTGCCTCTCCTAGAAAAAAGACCTCTACAAAAATGCCTACACTTTGGGGGTGCTACAGGAGTAACAAGCAAAAATGAGTGTGCACCTAGCTGTGTGAATCTACCTTGTGCCTGGCTGTGGAGCAAAAATTAGGGAAGACCTGGGCAACATACCAGTGGCTCCTGCAGGGGTAGTGCTACATAAGCACCCCTGTCAGTGTTATATAGTTTGTACCTCCCCTCTAATTAGCAATTTTGCTGCACAGCCTGGTCTGTTAAAGGAAGATGAAAAATAACAGACTTACCGGCTGGATCACAAGGTCAAAATAAAGGAAATAAAGCCTAAACAAAGGAAAACGAATGCAGCCACTACGAATTGGTAAGCAGCAGTACATGAAATGTTTATTCTTGGGTTGAGATAAACTTTAACTCTATAAAACATCACATTTATTTTGCTCAAAATAAATAAAATCCAGCAAAACGCTTTAAAGACAATATTATGCCTCCACTACTTACCTCAGTTTCAACAATGAGACGTCCGTGAGCTCCATCACCAGCGCTAACATCTTCACCTGGACTTCTTCCAGGTTCCGCATTTTTGGCCATCTAGATGGGCCAGACTGGATGACATAACTACCACGCAATAAAGTTAATATATCTAAGCACCTAAGAATCCTGAGAATGTATACTAAGTTCAGTGTACGGTCAAAAGAAATTTGCGAGCCGGCAGGTATAAATGTTTTATTGCAGAAGAGCCATAGGGGTGGATTTACTAAAGGCAAATACAAGAGGAGATTTAATAAAACTGGTGTACACAGAATCTGGTGCAGCCGTGCATAGTAGCCAATCAGCTACTAGGTTTTATTGTCAAAGCTTAATTCAACAAACTGAAGTTAGAACCTGATTGGTTTCATATGCATAGCTGCACCAGATTCTGTGTGCCACAGTTTTGGTAAATCTCTCCTATACTGCAATACGTATATATACATTGCGGGTTGCAAGTGGTTTACCAGGATTATGGCTGAAGATATAAGCCATAGCCCCTGTATCGTTTTTTTCAGCCGGGGGCTGGCTTTCCGCTTACTGGTGTTTCTCGGGCTTACTGTTTCCACCGGGTCACCCGAGAAATGATCCAACGGGCCGACTGCTCCCATAGGCGATCAAAGAGTAGATCCAATTTGATCGCCTCAATGGCCTTGGAGGATTAGGGCGACATCATGACGCCACTTCCGGTTCATGCTGGAAGTAAATAATTATTTCTTTTTTTAAAGCAAAAGTTAAAAAAAACATTTTTTTTTATCTTTTGTTTTTAAATGTAAAGAAGAGATTTTGAGTCTTTTTGACCTCAGACCTCCCCTTATTTCTATTACAAGGGATGTTTACATTCCTAGTAACAACGACAAAAGTGATTAAAAAACAAATTAAAGGGACAGTGTAAAAATAAATTATTAAAAAGTAAAATAAATAAGAAAAAAAAAATGTAAAGCACCCCCATCCCTACAAGCTTGCGCGCTGAAGCGAATGCATATACAAGTTGCGCATGCATATATAAACAGTGTCCGCACCACACATGCGAGGTATCGCCACAAATGTTAGAGCGAGAGCAATAATTCTAGTACTAGACCTCCTCTGTAACTCTAAACAGGTAACATGTAATGGTTTTTAAAATGTCACCTATGGAGTTTTCTAAAAACTGTAATTTGTCGCCATTCCATGAACGTGCGCAATTTTAAAACGTGACATGTTAGGTATCTATTTACTCAGCATAACATCATCTTTCACATTTTACAAAAAAAAATTGGGGTATATATTGTGTTTGGTTTGTTTTTTAATTCATTAACCACTTGCCGACCGCCCGCCGTGGCTTGACGGCGGCAAAACGGTTTGTTATCGCAAACCGCTGTCATCTGACAGCGGCCGCGATAACGTGTATTGAGCATGCGCGTGCCGCCGGAGGCACGCTCTCGCACACTCACTGTGTTCCGGAGGGGCCAGGGAGCGGGTAGGGCGGACTCGATCTCCGCCGGCTACCCGCGATGGCGCCCCGCAGTGAGAGAACGGAGTTCCTTGTATGTAAACACAGATCTCCGTTCTGACAGAGGGGGAAGGGATGTGATCACAGGCTTCCTGTATATGGAAGCCGTGATCACTCCCCTCCCCCTGCCAGCCCAGCCCCCCATACAGTTAGAACACACTGAAGGAACACAGTTAACCCTTAGAGCGTCCCCTCCGAGTTAACCCCTTCACTGCCAATGGCATTTACACAGAAATCTGTGCATTTTCATAGAACTGATCGCTGTATACATGCCAATGGTCCCAAAAAAGTGTCAAAATGGTGTCCGCTGAAATATCACAGTACCGCTAAAAATTGCAGATTGCCACCATTACTGGTAAAAAAATTCTCATCATTCGTAAACGCGGCAACTTTTGTGCAAACCAATCAATAAATGCCAATTGTGATTTTTTTTTTTACCATAAATATGAGGAAGAATATAAATCGGCCAAAACCGATGAAAAAAAAATTTTTTTAGATTTTTTTTTTGGATTTGTATTTTAGCAAAAAGTAAGAAAAATTGTTTTTTTTTTTTTTTGCAAAACTGTCGCTCTTCTTTTGTTTATAGCGGTGATCAGAAATGACACAGAGACACATGACAAATACCACCAAAAGAAAGCTCTATTTGTGGGAAAAAAGGATGCAAATTTTGTTTGGGTACAACGCCGCACAAACGCACAATTGTCAGTTAAAGCGACGTAGTGCCGAATCGCAAAAAGTGCTCTGGTCCTAAAGGGGGAAATCCTTCTGGGGCTGAAGTGGTTAAAATAGTTTTCTTTCCAAAAAAAATGCATTTGAAAAACTGATGTGCCAATACTGTGTGACATAAAAAATTGCAACAATTGCTGTTTTATTCCCTAGGGTCTCTGCTAAAAAAAATGTATAATATTTGGAGGTTCTAAGTAATTTTCTAGTAGAAAAAAAAAAAATACTGATTTAGCCTGGGTTCACATTGGTGCGAGAATGAAGTGGTGCGAGTTCAGCTGAACAACGTCACAACGATTTGGACAGTGCGATTGCTGGCAATTGCCGCCAATTTGGCATGCAATTTGACATGTCAAATCGTATGCCAAAACGCACCAATGTGAACTTGTAAAAAAAAAGGGCCAAGTGGGTAAAATGGATCATTTTACGAGGGTTAAGGTAAAACACTTCACAACATATTTTTAAACAGTTCCCAATACTCCTCCATCACTCCTCCATCAATACAATATGCATTCAACAAAAGGGTTCCCTTTAAAGGCAAATTCCATTCTTGTCCAAAAGTAAATATAACACATATAATTGTTCCACCAGCCATTCTGTAATTCAGTATTGTTATAGATTAACTTTGCATTTCAACCTGCTGCCAGATATGATTTAATAAAAATGACGAAACAATCCGGTTTCTCTTTCTTATATCAATGGTTACATTATTCAGTTTGCAGATAAGATTTACATCTTCATAGTGCTTGAAGTTAAGTTACAGGCATCCCTGCCAACGCTCTACACCAAGAGTTTGGGAAAGCGAATCCTCCCACTTAGCATGGATTTTCACTCAATGCTCTACCTTGACCCATCTTGCAATCTACCAAACAGAACTGTGTATAGTATATACTAGAACTAGTACATATAATATAAATATTGTTAACCAGAATGAGATTATACGGCAGGTGACCAGTTTCTTTCCAAGCAAAGCTGAATTTTCACTTTAAAATGTTCTGCGCTGGAAAGACCGATTACTGCTGAGATCAAGAGTGTGCATCATATAGGGACAACGCTGCACCACCACTGACACATAGTGGGTGATCATTGTCATTCCATCATAAGAAGCTCATGGTATTGTGTTCTCCTTTTCCACTTGCACCCAAGTAGATGATGGTGCGGGGACGGGGACGGGGGGGGGGGACTTGGACAACTTTAGTTGATAATTTATACCTGGTCTACTGATGCTCACTACAAACGTAGGCTGTAATGGAACTGTTACTGAAGTGAAATTTAATAAAATTTGATGTTATAAAGAAGCTCATGGAAAAGCCTTTTGCTGGCAGGATCACCAAGTATCAGAGAAATGAAAGGCAAAACAAGAAGACGTACAAAGTGAAATGTGATCTGTCATATATTTTATTTTTACTCCTGCCCAGGCCAAATTTCAGCTTTCAGCACTGTCACACTTTGAATGGCATGCAACACTGTACCCATATGGCATTTTTATCATTTTATTCACATGAATAGAGCTTTCTTTTGGTGGTATATAACCAGCACTGGGGTTTTTATTTTTTGCTCAATCTTTTGATTAATCCTGATGATATTGATCCCAATTCTTGAGGCCCGGGAAGAGTACACATATCCCCCAAATTACCCCTTTCTGCAAAGTAGACAGTCCAAGGTATTTAGCAAGATGCGTGACACTTTTTAAATTGTAATTTTTTGTCACAATTATTTGGAAAATTAAATGAAAAAAAAAAAGTTTTAATTTTTTTAAACATTTTTTTACATACTGTCGCCAGTGCAATACAGCATCATCAACTAATTGGAGTGGCGGTGATCACGGACACTGACTGGTGACAGTATGTAAAAAAGAAAGAAAGTAATCTTTTTTTTTTTTATATATATATATATATTTTTACTTTTTATTAACCACTTAAGGACTGGAAGAATTTCCCATGTTAGGACCAGAGCACTTTTTGCGATTCGGCACTGTGTCGCTTTAACTGACAATTGCGTGGTCGTGCGATGTTGTACCCAAACGAAATTTGCATCCTTTTTTCCCACAAATAGAGCTTTCTTTTGGGTATTTGATCCCCTCTGCTTCATTTCTGATCACCTGACTGCGATATTGCAGCAGACATGTCGGACATTTTTGACACTTTTTTTGGGACCAATGACATTTATACAGCGATCAGAAATTTAAATATCCACTGATTACTGCGTAAATGTCATTGGCAGTGAAGGGGTTAACCTGCAGGGGGCAGTGAAGGGGTTAACTGTGTTCCCTGAGTGTGTTCTAAATGTGAGGGGGCTGGGCTGGCAGGGGCACCAGAGATCTAACTGATCCCGAGTACGTGGATCAGTAAATCTCTGACATGCCATCTGTCAGAATGGGAAAGCTCTGGAGCCAGTGGTTCCCCGTTCTGACTCTGTCACAGGGCATCACGAGTTGCCGGCGGGCATTGAGTCCGCCTGACCCGCGGCCCCGCTCAGGGAGCATGCGGCGGGCACGCCCCCTAGCCACCGTGCACTAAAGTGACGACTATAAGCGGCAATTCGCGGTACAGAGCCAAGCTGTCGTCGCCTATAGTCATACGCGGTCGGCAACTGCTTAAAAAGTTTTTTTAATTTTACATACAGTGACCAGAGCAATACAGTGTTACCATAGTAACATTGTACTACTCTAGGGAGGCGATCAATATTCTTTTTTTTTACACACCATGATTGCTTGTAACTGTGAATTTTACCATTATATGCAACCATTTTTTCTGAATGAAAACGAAAACTATTAATTCAGTGTTGGCTGTTGTGATTAGTTGTGATTGGCCACAGCTAATCACATGGTACAGATAGGCTGTGATTTGCCCTGTCTGTACCATGTGATCACTGTGACCAATCACAGAGCTCATCACAATAGTACACAATGAAAGCCTTTCATTGTGTACAATTGTCATGTGATCTGCTGTGATTACCCACAGTGATCACATGGTACCGGCAGTGGGCTGGCACAGTGATCTGTCATTGGCTGTGTCCTATGGACACAACGGATGACAGATCACGCCGGAGCATGGCACACGGGGTGCACGCGAGGCGCGTTCTGTGAAGGACATCATATGACATCCTCCCAGAATAATAGGGCTCCCACTAGGCCACCATTTTACAATGGCCTGAGCAGGAAACTGCTAAGTCATGCAATAACCCACAATTGGCTTTACCGTTCTACAATTTAAATAAAGCTTAGTTTCTTAAAGCAGTATTAAAGTGGTTATGAAGCCTAAACATTTTTTACCCTAATGTATTCCTTGCCTTAGTATAACAAATGTTAAGGCATCAGTATCCCCCTTATCCCTACCTCTTCTTACCTAAGCCCTCTTTCAACCTAGAGTTGTGGCCGTCTGCAGCTCTTCTTTTCCCTCACTGGCTCCTGCTGCTGTCAGTAAATACCAGTGATGAGGGAGCAGGGGACAAGGCTGAGTTCCACTGTCTCAATAGAAAGAGAGGCTTAGGAGCGAGTCCGCACAAGTGCCCCCATAGGCAGTGGCTTTCTAGGGGGACACTCAGTGTAGGGGAGGACCCGAGAAGAAAAGGATCAGCATTTACAAACATTTTAAACCCAAAACCAAATAAAATATCTATTGCAGTTTACAAATTAGTAAATGCATGCTGCATTAGTTTTAATATTTTTAGCTTTATTTTCACCTGGGGATCAGGCTAGTAAGTCTATTATTCTTCAACTTCCTTTAACAGATGTGTAGTGCCCCCATAGTGAATAGGTGCTTTGTGATAGATTTTTGTAGGAGAGGCAAATTTATTCAGGCCTGACTGTTGTGCAGGCCTGAATGTTTTGATCTAGGCAGGGGAGTGGCCCAGGGAGAGCTGGAGATTGCAGGAAGGAACACCCCTTGGTTAGGGGGTGGATGAGGAGGTGTAACTTTCTGAAGTATGTTAAGGAGCCTTGACCAGTCCCTAACCTGGATTGGCAGGGGGCAGGCCTCCTTAAATACTGTGGTCTGCCCAGCTAGGGGAGGAGAAGTTCGGGTGGAAGAATGGAGATGTAGCAGGAGACCTCACCCAGGAGGGATATATTAATACCCCCACATGAGGTTGTATGAAGTGAGCATGAACACCCCTTAAATAAAATAGATGTGGAATATTAAAATTCCTATAGGGATTTGGGGTAGGAACCCCTAAGTCCACAGTCTTAATGAAGTAAGTTTAAACAGTATTCCCATAATGTTCCTTATGCGACCAGGGTAAACGTTGTTAACATGCCAAAAATGTCTCTATAGGAAAGATAAGTTGTCCTTATAGGAAAAAACAGTGTAGCAGCACAGTGTAGGAGAAAGGAGCAAGGCACCAGACGTGATAACAGTATTACACTGAAATGTGGATCCTTCACCAGGTATAATATATGCTCACCAGATGGAAAATGGTATATTGCTATAGGCTATTCACCCTGCCAAGGTCCCCTCAGGGACTGAAGAGATCTTTCCCACCGTAGTGCTGTATCCTACGCAAAAAAGGATATTCCTGTTGAATAGAAAGGATATCTCTGTAAAAACCGTACAATTGTTGCAAATGGGACCAGCGTATTCCTTGTAATACCCTTATGACAAATTTGAATGAAGTAATTCT
>BLSH010501542.1:595171-611180 GCA_018402905.1 Glandirana rugosa | reverse complement strand
GGGAGGACTCTACACACGTTTGGACCATCGGTTGATGTTCTTTGCAGTTGTATCAGACCAACTTTTTTCTGATTCAGGTAGATCAAGTTGGTTATATATATATATATATATATATATATATATGTCCCACCCGGTAAATATACCTATGTGGAATTATTTTACCCTTACCAACCACTATAATTGAAGGACAAACACCGTGTAATCATATACACTCCCCCCTTTGAAAAGTTCTACCCACCACTGGTACCGCCGGTAAAACTTCAGCCGGTAAAAGTTAGGTTGAAAACAAAAAAGTTATCCTTCTCCCAGTACACCTATGTTGACGTTTCTTGTAGTTGGCTACCAGGTTTGCACACATCTCAGGAGGGATTTTGGTCCACTCTTCTTTACAGATCTTCTCTAAATCCTTAAGGTTTCTTGGCTGTCGCTTGGCAACTTGAAGTTTTGGCTCCCTTCATAAATTTTCTATAGGATTAAGGTCTGGAGACTGACTAGGCCACTCCATGACCTTAATGTGCTTCTTTTTGAGCCACTCCTTTGTTGCCTTGGTGGTATGTTTTGGATCATTGTCATGCTGAAGGACCCATCCACGACCCATCTTTAGTGTTCTGGCTGATGGAAGAAGGTTCTCATCCAAGATTTTACAATACATGGCCTCATCCATTGGCCCCTCAATGCAGCAAAATTGGCCTGTACCTTTAGCAGAAAAACAGCCCCAAAGCATTATGTTTCCACCTCCGGGCTTGACTGTAGGGATGGTGTTCTTAGGGTCAGAGTCAGCATTTTTCTTCCTCCAAACACAGCGAGTCTAGTTAATGCCAAAGAGCTCAATTTTGGTCTCATATGACCACAGCACTTTCTCCCAATCCTTCTCTGAATTATATAGATGTTCATTGGCAAACAGCAGGCGGGCCTGTACATGTGCCTTCTTGAGCAGGGGGACCTTGTGGGCGCTGTAGGATTTCAATTCCCTGTATTGTGTTACAAATGGTTTGTTTGGTGACTGTGGTCCCAACTGCCTTAAGATCATTCACAAGCTTCGCCCGTATAGTTCTGGGCTGTTCCCTCACTCTTCTCATGATCATCCTTACGCCATAAGGAAAAATTTTGCATAAAGCTCCAGACTGAAGGCCATTGATGGTTATTTTATATTTCTTCCATGTGTAAATAATCACTCCAACAGTTGTCTCCTTCTCAACAAGCTTCTTGCTGATGGTCTTGTAGCCAATTCCAGCCTTGTGCAGGTCTACAATCTTGTCCCTGACATCCTTTGACAGCTCTGTGATCTTGCCCATGATGGTGATGTTTGAATGGAAGAAAGAGATTCTGTGGATAGGTGTCTTTTTTACACATAATGAGTTGTCATTAGGAGCACCTTCTTAAATTGACAGAACTAATCTGTGTACCACATGAGCACATACTGTAGCCAGGCTGTGGGAGCCAGAATTATTGTTGGTTGGTAGGGGATCAAGTACTTATTTAACTCACTGAGCTGCAACTCAATTCATAACATTTGTATCATGTGTTCTTTTCTGGATTTTTGGTTGATATGTTGTCCCTGTCATTTAAAATAAACCTATGATAATAACAATAGACCATTAATTTCTTTGTAAGTGGGCAAACTTACAAAATATGCAGGGGATCAAATAATTATTTTCCCCACTGTATCTACATTTTTTGTATAAAGCTCATACAGTGGGGCACATAACTTAATGGAACAAAAGGGATTACATTACGTAAACAAAGTGGCTTTACAACCACTATAGCATCCTTTCAGAAATATATGGTATTTGTGATGTCGACTTGCTAAGTCATGAAATGGTTAATCATTCATCATTGATTTCCTTTGTGATTGTCCCTCTTTACAGGCATCACTAGTATCTTCTGATTATTGTGATTAAGGTGAAGGTTGGGCAATATGGGCTACCAGCCTAATCCATGTATTCCAGAACACGGTCACTTTTCCCCACTACCTCTTTTTTTTTTTTTAATAGCATTGAGAAATGAAATGTGAAAACTACCAGACGCCCTGTGTTTTGTATGGGCTTGTAAGCAAGTGCAGTCTATTTTCTCTAATGTAGGTGGCGCTGGACTGCAGCCGCATTGTAGTTGGAGGGGAAGTCAAGAGGAACATGGTTTCCTGGGTCACTGAGGAAGCTATCTGATTGGATGCTGTCGCCCCATGTGACTCTGGCTACCATCTTGGGTCAGGTAGAAACTATCATTTTGCATCTGGGTAGTGTGGGGACAGGTACTGTCTGGCAGGGACAGTGATTAACGATAGGTAGAGGTTCCAGACAATTATGGACAGGACATCTTTCCTGGGCATCTCCCTATTTGGGTACGGGCCAGCCAGGCGGCATTCTGCCCCTCAAGACAGATGCTGTCGGAGCATCCAAGACCTGCTCTGTTACACACCACTGTTGCATTCTTCTCAGTATTCCTAGTCAGGCTTCTTCCCGTCTGGCTTGTTGTGTATTGCTGAACTTTAATATTAATACAAGTTTAATTGGACTTGAGTGTTTACTCCCCACAGGCTGATAAATAGTTTATGTCTGAAAGCCGATGCTGCACAGAAAAGCCCAGGACCTCTGATTTAGACATGCATCTTTATAAAAAGGTCACTTTTGCTCTCATTTCTTAAATGTATTTCCTTACCAAAGATGATGTATGTGTTCTGGCACAAAAATTACATTTCGTATGCAAGAGTTGCTGTCTGGCCTTCACAGAGGCTTTATGTCAATGCTTGTCCTGATACAGAGTGTTCTACTGTTACCACACCCCCAGTTTGTTATGTTATATCCACTCTATTGCTCCCTTTTGATTTTATTTGATAGATAAATATGATCTGGAAAATGTTGCTTTAACAATGTAACAGTAGAAGAAACAGAAGCTCAGTTTGAGTGGTGTTGGCGCTGATTACAGTGGTGCTGAAGATGTAATCTATTGACTTTGGTCAAATGTTTTTCCATCTTATGTGGACAAAAGAGTAATGTTAACTCTCTTCACTTTTTTTGTGGAGGCTGATGGACTGTGAGCTCCCAGTAAGTGTAAAAACTTTACTCTTTAAATATTAAGCAAAACCCTCTAGGCTTAGTTTACACTTGTGGTTAGGGTAGTGTTTCTCAACCTAATTTCAGTCAAGGCACCCGTTAAAAATGATGGACAATCTCGAAGCACCCTTTTAAAATTATGGACAATCTCGAGGCACCCTTTAAAAACTATGGACAGTCTTGAGGCACCCCATTCTAAAATGTGAAGAATAAATCTAATCGTTTTACACAATGCAGCAACATCTACACGTAAGACATCCAACATTGGAGGTGATTTATTCTTCTAAAGCAAATACACTTTTGTAAACTGGTACTGAATAATATTCCAATGTTTTTCTTCTCTCTGATTTTCTCCATCACTGAGCTAATGTGACCCCAACGCTGATGGAGTGGGGCAAGGGATAGTCAAAACATAATATGTAAATAATCATTTTTAAATATACACTTTAAATCCCCCCCCCCCCCCAAATAAAACAACAAAAAAAATAATTTTTAAATAATAAAAGTCCAAATGTCCAAACGAAAACCCAACTCCACAAGATGTTGAAAATATCACATACACTTATTTCTTCCACCATACACTTCACCACATGTGATTTTAGAATGTGCACTCACCACAAATTTTGACCACCAATTAAGGAAGGTCAAAAGAGCCTTTTCCAATATACTTTCAATCAGAGTGGGTCTGTTTACCTCTCCTTCACTTTCCACCAGCAATTTCCATTATCTCCGTACTCAGCTGCAAACCAAGAAGAATGCTCAGTTTCAGGATTTTGGCAATCTTCTTAGAGCCTAGGCCAGCTTTATGTAGAGCAACAATTCTTTTTTTAGATCCTCAGAGAGTTCTGAGAGTTATGAGGTGCCATATTGAACTTCCAGTGACCAGTTTGAGAGAGTGAGAGCGATAACACCAAATTTAACACACCTGCTCCCCATTCACACCTGAGACCTTGTAACACTAACGAGTTACATGACACCAGGGAGGGAAAATGGCTTATTGGGCCCAATTTGGACATTTTAACTTAAGGGTGTACTCACTTTTGCTGGCAGCAGTTTAGACATTAATGGCTGTGTGTTGAGTTATTTTGAGGGGACAAGCTGTACACTCACTACTTTACAGTATAGCAAAGTGTCATTTCTACAGTGTTGTCACATGAAAAGATAGAATAAAATATTTACAAAAATGTGAGGGGTGTACTCACTTTTGTGAGATACTGTAATTCAGCTGTGTGCTAAGTCGCCGTTTACAGTCTCTCTCATGTTACACTTAGCATTCAAACATAATTCTTTCCTTGCTAAACAAATTACAAAAGCCATTGCTATAATGGTTTTAAATACACCTTTAATATCTATCCATTGATTTATAGTTTGATACGATTTTTTTGAACTACTGCTTGGGTGAGGTTAAACGTTGCAGATGAGCCAGCTTGAACCGGAATATCACGGCACCAAAACACAGCAAGGCAATGGTAACTTTTCAGGTACAATAAGTCATGGCACAGGCAAGGCCTACTTTACTGGAATGACATCACCTGGAGGAGCGACTGACTGTCAGGGAAGAAGGCAAAAACTGCACTCGGAGAAGGTAAGAAGGTCTGCAGTGGCAACTCCCGTGACTGGTGTCTTGAGGATGTATAGCGGTATCCCTATGTTTGCCTATCTTTCTCTCTCCCTGTCAGAGCCAGCTCCTGTCCCTACACTAACCTATTGAACAATATGCACCAAACCCTGGCAGGGTCCCCTATTTAAATGGGCTGTCTCAACCAAAATGGCTGCAGAAAGTCGCCAGGGATTGCAGTGTTTAATCAGACAACTGCTTTCCCTGTTACACCTATGAAAGTCCTAGACCTAGAGGGAAAACATCCCTTTGAGTCTCACTCTATCAGCGTAGAGGTAAATGTCACCTGCTGGATGGAGCAAGAACTACACCTACCTACATGGGTGGGAGGTCGGAGTATCACTGCAACAGCAAAACATTTTTTTAATGGATAGATCACTTTTTTTGTGAAACACAATTGTGAATTTTAATGAATCTTGGTGCTGGAAGATACAGTGGTGGCTTTCTGAAAGAGAAGATTTCGTTGGTGGTTATAGCTGATGAAGATTATTCCATTCTGGTGGTACTGGTTTGTGGTGGCAATGTCTGGGTTTGTTCAATGGCATCAGGGAAGGGACTTATCCAGGCTTTGTTCATTATTATGAAAGTCAACTTTTCATCTTGTGTGGGCGACAGTCTATCAGCGGAAACAGAGTGACAGTTTTTACAACTAAGAGGATTTTTAGCCAGGAAAGTGTACATTTCTTCTCGACAATACAGTTTCTTTAGCCTGTGGGATTAGCTTGTCACTTGTAAATAAATCAGCTATGTGTTTTGGCAAAATATGCCTCAAATTTCTTAAATGCAACCTTTGTCAACTATTTTAACCAAAACATGTGAGGTATTTTAGGGGGAAAAAGATGCTTTTAGTACACAGACTGTGGTCATAGATAGCTCCAAGATCTTTTTTTCACAGAAGAAATGCATTTTTAATACTACAGGTTGTTTAATATAGAGAGCTCATGGAGCTCTAAAACATCAAGTTTTTTTTACCAAAATCATTTTTTTTCTTTAAATATTGCAGCTTTTAGGTTCCATTCACACTTCACAATTTGGAATCGTGGGCAGAATTGCAGCATTCATGAATTGTGTGGCAAGCACAGCACCATACGTGGTGCATGTTTGGGTGTCATTATCCTTCAATGGCACCCCAAACATGATGTGATATTGCCGCGTGATGAACTGCGCCTTTAAAATTAATGCGAAGTAGGAGTTTTTTTTGGACAACAAACCCAAATGAATGGGCTATCCTTTGAGACATAAAGAATCGCGTGAAAATCGTTTTGTCAAAATCGCATAGCAGGGAACACTCCCGCTACATGGTAGTGCGAACAGGGCCTTAGTACTCTGAGTTTGGAAACTGACCTGTGAACAAACAGCAAAGTATTTGGTCAAAAGAATTTCTAGAACCGTGATTAATTTTAATAGGCTGATTATATAAATAGATTGCCACCTCCTGTGTTAAAATAAGATTAGTCGCAGTAACCTATTCACGTTAACATATACGTTATATTGGCAAAAGTATTGGGACCCCTACCTTTACATGCACATGAGCTTTAATGGCATCCCAGTCTTAGTCCGTAGGGTTCAATATTGAGTTGAACAAGGGGAAATGAAAAGCCCGCTCCAGGTGTGGAATGGTGAGTTAATCCAGGAGACCAGGTGCAGGTCCAGACAACCGTCAGTCCAGGTAGCGATATATTCAATGAGAGAAACTGCACTCAAAAGTCCCAGGAAAAGTTTAATGTGAGCCGTCAAAGTGAAATTAGTACAGGCAGAGGTTACAACACAGCTGTAAGGGTTAACGCGTTTCACGGATCTGGAGTCCGCTTAATCATAACCTGTATCTCAGAGCCAAGCAAGGTGAATAAATATACAGTGTACATGTGAAACTAATTAGTGGCTCATCACAAGTGCAGAGCAAGCATCTCGGCAATAATAAACAGGTGTACATCCTCAATTAACTCTAAGTGATTTGGTCAGAGAAAAGACACCAATTAAAAGATAGGATAAAAACCTATGTATTAATGATCTGGCCATGAAGATCGGAGAAGACCGATATCACGGACGATCATGTATTAAAAACTTTGTACAAAAGTATGCAGAAGATACAATGTGACAGGAGTTGAACTAAAACAAATATACCAAGGGAATAAATAGTAACACTATACGATGTGTAAAATGCACAGAAACATAGAACTATTGTCAATAATAACTTAGAGTTAATTGAGGATGTACACCTGTTTATTATTACCGAGATGCTTGCTCTGCACTTGTGATGAGCCACTAATTAGTTTCACATGTACACTGTATATTTATTCACCTTGCTTGGCTCTGAGATACAGGTTATGATTAAGCGGACTCCAGATCCATGAAACGCGTTAACCCTTACAGCTGTGTTGTAACCTCTGCCTGTACTAATTTCACTTTGACGGCTCACATTAAACTTTTCCTGGGACTTTTGAGTGCGGTTTCTCTCATTGAATATATTCAATATTGAGTTGGCCCACTCTTTGCAGCTATAACAACTTCATCTCTTCTGGGAAGGCTGTCCACAAGGTTTAGTGTGTCTATGGGAATGTTTGACCATTCTTCCAGAAGGACATTTGTGAGGTCAGGCAGTGATGTGAACAAGAAGGCCTGGCTCGCAGTCTCCACTCTAATTCATCCTGTCCAGTCAAGTTCCTCCACCCCAAACTCGCTCATCCATGTCTTTATGGACTTTGCTTTGTGCACTGGTCCAAAACATTTGGTGGAGCGGGGATTATGCTGTGGGGTTGTTTTTCAGGGGTTGGGTTGGGTTTGGCCCCTTAGTTTCAGTGAAAGGAACTCTTAAGGCCTCAGCATACCAAGACATTTTGGACAATTTTATGCTCACAACTTTGAGGAAACAGTTTGGGGATGGCCCCTTCCTGTTCCAACATGACTGCACACCAGTGTACAAAGCAAGGTCCATAAAGATATGGATGAGTGAGTTTGGGGTGAAGGAACTTGACTGGCCTGCACAGAGTCCTGACCTCAACCTGATAGCACATGTTTGGGATGAATTAGTGCAGAGACTGCGAGCCAGGCCTTCTCATTCAACATCAGTGCCTGACCTCACAAATGTGCTTCTGGAAGAATGGTCAAACATTCCCATTGACACTCCTAAACCTTATGGTCAGCCTTCCCAGAAGAGTTGAAGCTGTTATAGCTGCAAAGGGTGGACCAACTCAATACCTACGGACAAAGGTTGGGATGCCATCAAAGTTCATGTGTGTGTAAAGGAAGGTGTCCCAATACTTTTGACAATATAGTGTATATCTAAAATAGATTTAAAGTGAAATCATGCTTTACCCAGGCGGGTCAAAGCATTATAAATCCAAAATGTGTTTCTGCTCTGAAGTATCAATATGCAACCAAACAGGGCATTAAATGATCCATAAAATTCAATATGAATGTACCGTATATACTCGTGTGTAAGTACACCCGTGTATAAGCCGACCCCCTACTTTTGCCTAAAAAATATGGGAAAACTTATTGACCCGCGTATAAGCATAGGATGGGAAATGCAGCAGCCAGAACACAGGGACAGGGAGCCAGGACACAGGGATATTAGCCAGGACACAGGGATATTAGCCAGGACACAAGGATATTAGCCAGGACACAAGGATATTAGCCAGGACACAGGGATTGTAGCCAGGACACAGGGATTGTAGCCAGGACACAGTGATTTTAGCCAGGACACAGGGATATTAGCCAGGACACAGGGATTGTAGCCAGGACACAGGGATTTTTCCAGGACCCAGAGACTGTAGCCAAAACACAGGGATTGTAGCCAGAGCACAGGGATTGTAGCCAGAACACAGGGATTTTATCCAGGACACAGAGACTGTAGCCAGAACACAGGGATTGTAGCCAGGACACAAGGATTTTAGCCAGGACACAGAGACTGTAGCCAGAACACAGGGATTGTAGCCAGAACACAGGGATTTTATCCAGGACACAGAGACTGTAGCCAGAACACAGGGATTGTAGCCAGGACACAGGGATTTTAGCCAGGACACAGAGACTGTAGCCAGAACACAGGGATTTTATCCAGAACACAGGGACAGGGAGCTAGAACACAGGGATTGTAGCCAGGACACAGGGATTTTAGCCAGGACACAGAGACCGTAGCCAGAACACATAAGGGATGAGTAAGGTAGTTTAGTTTCACATTAAACAGAGCTGTGCTGCTTCTAAGAGCCGTTCTGTGCTTGTAACTGTGACTAATCACATTGGAATGTAGAGAATGCTGAGAGAGAGCTGCAGCTCTTCACTGAGATCAGGAGGTGGGCGGGACTGAACAGCTAACATCAGCTTGTCCCGCCCACCTCCCGACATCAAGCTGAGAATCTGACACCTCTCTCAGCATTCTCTGCATTCCAATGTGTTTATTCACAGTTACAAAGCACAGAACGGCTCTTAGAAGCAGCACGGCTCTGTTTAATGTGAAACTACTGATCACCACAGACACTGACTCGGGTATAAGCCAAGGGGGGTCTTTTTCAGCACAAAAAATGTGCTGAAAAACTTGGCTTATACCCGAGTATATACGGTAATTAGTCCATGTGCCAACAGGATGGCACGTGTGTATGGTGTATTTCCCTAACATTTCACGTTGCTTGATACCTGTAGGATACTCTGAGAAGAATTAGAAATACTTTCATTCCACTACATGCTTCCTTTGCTGTTGGCACATGGACTAATCATATTCATATTGACCATTTAATTCACTGTTTGATTGCATATTGATCAATTTTCGGTACTGTATTTTTTTTTGCACTGTAACAAGAAGCACATTATTATTTGTGTGTATATAGGTCAAAGTTAAATTAAAATCATCTTTTAAATAGTTAATTTGGGTCATTTACAGGAAGCCTTGTATTTTTATGGATGAATACAAACCTTCTTCTGATTGGCTGAGGTGAAGAGATGGGCATATGACATCACAATCTCCACCTTAGCCAATATAATACAAAACCTGCAGTTCCACTTTAAGCTGGCCATAAACTGGTAGATTTGTTCATGAACGTTTGTGCCAAAAATCTCATTAGTGCATTTGATAACGCTATCAGAGATGACGAATGCCGTTTAAAAGTACTTCCACATTTTGTTTGCTTTTATCATTTGAGTTTGTAATGAATGGAATTTCCCAAATGAAAACCACATTCACTGTTAGGATTTAGTTTATGCATGAAAAATTTTCCATCATGATGCTTTGATTTTTTTCATCACCTCCGTTTTACTATTAGAAAATCAAACAAATGTTCCTAAAATGACATTTTCGAACGGAATTCTACTTGTGTATGGCCAGCTTTTCTTCTGTGTTTTCTTACTTTTGCATTCCTGATCTATACGACAGAAGTGGCATATCACAATCCTGTGTTTCATCCATGGAGGGGCTAGAGCTTCTAAGCCTTGAAGGCCCTCTTACCTCTGACCTCCTCCAATTAGGGAATCTGACTGTGGAGACACAGAGAATGGGATTCATTGCACCTACATGAGCCACATGTTATTTGCTAGAAAAAAAACCTTCATTGAGGAATGTGTAGCGCTACCCATGCAGGGGCTGCTGATCTTTACAGTTTTTTTCTCTGATCAACAGTCTAGGGGTTGTCTATGTGATTTATTGTTTATAAAACTTGTAACAGGAGAGAGGTTGGGGGCATGGGATATTCCAAAATAGTTAGCAATTGGCTGTGAGAGGACAATCTTCTCCTTAAAGCAGAAGTAAACCCATCGATTTAACAGTCTCAAAAAACAGTTACATTCCCGGAACGTGTCGGGAATGTAACTGTCACATTGGTTGTGCTCTCAACCAAACTGTTAAACCATCCAATGACAGTTGAAGATTAAACAGAGATTAACCTGTACAGGTCCGCGCTATTGACAAAAGACGTCAACAGCGCGGACCTGAAAATCCGGGTGGACGTCCATGGACGTCCGCCCCTTTACACGCCCCCTACGCTGCGTGGGCATGCCCGCGGGTCGGGCGGACTCGATGTCCGCTCCTGACCCGCGATCGCCTTACAGAGCAGTAGAACGGGGAACCGCCGATGTAAACACGGCGGTTCCCCGTTCTGTGACAGGGGACAAACAGATCTACTGATCCCTGTCACTGGGATCAGTTAGATCTGTTATGTCCCGGCCAGCCCTGCCCCCCCACAGTTAGAACACACCCAGGGAACATTGTTAACCCCTTCACTGCCCCCTGCTGGTTAACCCCTTCACTGCCAATGACATTTATACAGTAATCAGTGGACATTTAAATTTCTGATCGCTGAATAAATGTCATTGGTACCAAAAATGTGTCAAAAATGACCGACATGTCCGCCCGGATATCAAAGTCCCGATAAAAATCGCAGATCGCCACCATTACTAGTAAAAAAAATAATAATAATAAAAACGCCATAAATCAATTCCCATAGTTTGTAGACGCGATAACTTTTGCGCAAACCAATCAATAAACGCTGATTGCGATTTTTTTTACCAAAAATATGTAGAAGAATATAAATCGGCCAAACCCAATAAATAATTAATTTTTTTTTTTTTATTTTGGGATATTTATTAGAGCAAAAAGTAAAAAATATTGTTCTTTTTTCAAAATTGTCGCTCTTGGTTTTGTTCATAGCGCAAAAAATAAAAACCGCAGAGGTGATCAAATACCACCAAAAGAAAGCTCTATTTGTGGGGAAAAAAGGACATCAATTTTATTTGGGTACAACGTCGCACGACCGCGCAATTGTCATTCAAAATGCGACAGCGCTGAAACCTGAAAATTGGTCTGGGCAGGAGGGGGGTTTAAGTGCCCAGTAAGGAAGTGGTTAAGATGGTAGCTTCCTTTGCTGAAAATGATAGGAGGGTTTACTTCCACTTTAAGCAACTCTGAATATTGGACAATAAGGTAGTGTTTTTCAAACTTTTGTCAGCCAAGGCACCCTTTAAAATGATGTGCAATTTCGAGGCACCCCATTCTAAAATGTAAAAAACTAAACTAATAGTTTTACATAATGCAGCAACATCCACACATAGGACACTCAATGTTAGAGGTGATTTATTGTTCCAAAGGATGCACCTTTACACACTGGTACTGACTAGTATGCCAATGTTTCTCTTCTCCCTCAGTTTCTCTCACTCAGATAATGTGACCCCAGTGCTAACAGAGAGGGGCAAACAAGGACGCTGGGCAAGCACCCGCCGTCTTCCTTATCAACTGATGTTGTCATAGTAGCAGTGCACAATGATAATCTGTGGCTTTGTGAAACTAAAAGACAGGCTTGATCCAGTCGCTAGGCTGGTATACAATTTTTGGGCAATTTTTAGGTATTTTGCCAATACATCCCTGCAGAAACATGAATGTACCCTGGTTGCAAATGGCTGGTCTAACGCCTCCCAGCAGGGATCATAAGACTAGTCCCTTTGACACCTGGTTATCCTGCACCACTGCACAGCCATTGGTACCCAGTACAATCTCAGGAACGCTGCACAGAACAGGACACTCTTCAATAAGTTCACAGTCCAGGACTCTGCTGAGGACAGGGAATGGCCTGTATCTGAGACCCTATGAGAGCTGTCTCTGGCGCTCACAGCATCTCACAAAAGTGAGTACACTCCTCACATTTTTGGAAATATTTTATTCTATCTTTTCATTTGACAACATTGAAGAAATTACACTTTTCTACAATATAAAGTAGTGAGTGTACAGCTTGTATAATAGTGTAAATTTGCTGTCGCCTCAAAATAACTCAACACACGGCCATTAATGTCTAAACCGCTGGCAACAAAAGTGAGTACACCCCTAAGTTAAAATGTCCAAATTGGGCCCAAAGTGTCAATATTTTATGTGGCCACCATTATTTTTCAGCACTGTATTCACCAGAGCTTCACAGGTTGCCACTGGAGTCCTGTTCCACTCCTCCGTGACGACATCATGGAGCTGGTGGATGTTAGAGACCTTGCGCTCCTCCACCTTTGGTTTGAGGATGCCCCACAGATGCTCAATAGGGTTTAGGTCTGGAGACATGCTTGGCCAGTCCATCACCTTTACCATCAGCTTATTTAGCAAGTCAGTGGTCGTCTTGGAGGTGTGTTTGGGGTTATCATGTTGGGATACTGCCCTGCGGCCCAGTCTCCGAAGGGAGGGGATCATGCTCTGCTTCAGTATGTCACAGTACATGTTGGCATTCATGGTTCCATCTATGAACTGTAGCTCTCCAGTGCCGGCAGCACTCATGCAGCCCCAGACCATGACTCTCCTGCTGCAATGCTTGACTGTAGGCAAGACACACTTGTCTTTGTACTCCTCACCTGGTTGCCACCACACACGCTTGACACCATCTGAACCAAATACGTTTATCTTGGTCTCATCAGACCACAGGACATGGTTCCAGTAATCCATGTCCTTAGTCTGCTTGTCTTCAGCAAACTTTTTGCGGGCATTCTTGTGCATCATCTTTAGAAGAGGCTTCCTTCTAGGATGACAGTCATGCAGACCAATTTGATGCAGTGTGCAGCGTATGGTCTGAGCACTGACAGGCTGACCCCCCACCCCTTCAACCTCTGCAGCAATGCTGGCAGCACTCATACATCTATTTCCCAAAGACGACCTCCGGATATGACACTGAGCATGTGCACTCAACTTCTTTGGTCGACCATGGTGAGGTCTGTTCTGAGTGGAACCTGTCCTGTTAAACCATTGCATGGTCTTGGCCACTGTGCTGCAGGTCAGTTTCAGGGTCTTTGCAATCTTCTTATAGCCTAAGCCATCTTTATGTAGAGCAACAATTCTTTTTTTAATATCCTCAGAGAGTTCTTTGCCATGAGGTGCCATGTTGAATTTCCAGTGACCAGTATGAGAGAGTGAGAGTGATAACACAAAATTTAACACACCTGCTCCCCATTTACACCTGAGACCTTGTAACACTTACGAGTCACATGACACCGGAGAGGGAAAATGGCAAATTGGGTCCAAATTTGGGCATTTTCACTTAGGGGTATACTCACTTTTGTTGCCAGTGGTTTAGACATTAATAGCTGTGTGTTGAGTTAATTTGAGGGGATAGCAAATTTAGACTGTTATACAAGCTGTACACTCACTACTTTGTAGAAAAGTGTCTTTTCTTCAGTGTTGTCACATGAAAAGATATAATAAAATATTTACAAAAATGTGCAGGGTGTACTCACTTTTGTGAGATATGGTATATCCCAAAAGCCCACAGTCACCAGGAATCATTTCGGGGTCACTACTCACAAGTCCCCCTGTCACCTTCCAGCTTCTCCTGGGCACGTCAGTGAGACAGTCCTTCTCTAGACCAGAATTCTTTGGAGAAGTCCTGCAGTCAGTTTCAGATTACCAAAATTATAAAAGCCGCATGGGCAAGGGCGTAAAATTGATCAAAATGTTCACATTTAGCTGACGGATTCGCCATAAATAAGGCGTCGGTGTACTTACCAAAAACGAAGTCACAATACAGAAAGATTTCTATTAATAGGGATGGGAAAACGGTTTGGCCCGAGCATAAGTTTGGGCTGAAATTTCGTTGTTTGGGCGTTCGGCGAGTAGCTGAACAAACAGGACATTGTGCCACTTGTTCGCCCCCCCGAACGGACCTCAATGCATTGCAGCACTGAACAGTGCATTGCAAGCCCTGATTTACTTCTGTGTGCGTTACTGCCAGTTTAACGCCATATAGTTCTGTGTGCGTTACTGCCAGTTTAATGCCCTATAGTTTTGTGTGTGTTACTGCCAGTTTAACGCCATATAGTTTTGTGCGTTACTGCAAGTTTAATGCCATTTACTTCCATGTGCATTACTGCCAGTTTAACGCCATATCGTTTTGTGTGCGTTACTGCCAGTTTAACGCCATATAGTTTTGTGCATTACTGACAGTTTTACACCATTTACTTCTGTGTGCGTTACTGCTAGTTTAACGCCTTATAGTTTTGTGCATTACTGCAAGTTTAACACCGTTTACTTCTGTGTGCATTACTGCCAGTTTAACTCCATTTACTTCTGTGTATGTTACTGCCAGTTAACGCCATATAGTTTTGTGTGTTACTGCAAGTTTAATGCCATTTACTTCTGTGTGCGTTACTGCCAGTTTAACGCCATATAGTTTTGTTAAAGTGCACCAAACACCACTTTAAATTGATTAAAGTGCATCTATGTACAGATTTCCACTTCTTCTTTACATTTGCTAATAAGCACCGCCCCCTACCTCCCAATAATATCTAGGAGGACAACAAGGAGAGGCAGACATTCCCATGGCACTGTAAGGGGGTCAGCAACAAATGTGTCCACAGGCAAAGGTGGACATGATGGCCAATCCTCAGGCAGGGCATCATTTCCTCTGTTTAGTGAGTTTGCCCGTGCTATCCAGCTATCGGTTTCATGGGCACAATTAACACCCAAAGACCAATTTCTCAGCACTTGTTTGGCAGGTGCATATCATTGCAATTTTTTCTGCCTTCATCAAGAGTACCTCTACAGGGTTACAGTGGGAAGGTGCCCCCGACACCCAAAGAGTACCAGTAATTTTTCTGCATCTGTTTAACAGGTGTATATCATTGCATTTTTTTACAGCAAGGTGAATTCTTGCTTTCATCAAGAGTACCTCTGTAGGGTTACGGTGGGAAGGCGCCACCAACACCCAAAGACCAATTTTTCTGCACCTGTTTGACAGGTGCATATCATTGCAATTTTTTTTACAGAAAGGCCAATTCTTGCCTTCATGAAGAGCACTTCTATAGGGTTATGGTGTGAAGGCACCACCGACACCCAAAGCCCAATTGTTCCGCAACCGTTACTTCTATCCAAAGTCAATGTGACACCAGAATTTATCAAAAAAATATCTAATCTTATTCCCAGTACACTACATTGTGGCCTCATAATACACACTGGCTCCCCAGCTGTTGCTGAGTAAAATAAAGGCAGCTTGCAGGGAAAATGTCTTTTTTTGCCTTTATAAATGCAATTATTGCTGCAGCAGATTCTAGACATGGTACAGATCTGCCACTTTACAGGTAGACTAAGGGGACCCCCCAGGCACTATATTGGAATGATTTTTTTATTTGTATGCTTTCACTTTAAAAATCAAAAAATCACTGCTCATTTAAACATGACTTTTTTTACAAACTTTTTTTTCGTTGTCGACCCCTCGGTCACACATAATACTCCGGTGTTACATCACATGACCCTTATTCTAATCTATAAAAAAACTATTTAAGACCACAGTGTAACTGAAACCTATCTTCATTGCCAACGCCTTGTTAACCCGAAACCCACAGCCACCACGGAAGTGTGGTATTGGGATATCTTCACGAGAAGTACTTCCGT
>BLSH010501542.1:572109-595161 GCA_018402905.1 Glandirana rugosa | reverse complement strand
GCCGCCGTTTCACCGAGACATTGCGTTTTGCGGCAGTATGCTGCCGCCGACGCTATGTCTCTATGACACAAGCCCCCCCCGGCCCCTCGCCCACGCCGCCGAAGCTAACGGCGGCCGGTGGGCGCTACGGGGGGGGGCCTCGCTTACTCGCCTCCAGGCACATACATTTGTGCCTGGAGGCGAGACACACTCCCCCTTCCCTTCACTAGTGTCGGAAGGACATTCACTTCCGACACTGGTGAAGGAAAGGGGTCGATCCGTTCAGGGGATCTCTGTATCGCAGCCGCCGTCGTATGACGGCGTTTTGCGTTACAGAGCCACTTTGCCGCCGTCAATCTCCGATCGGCGGTCGGCAAGTGGTTAAAGTGGTTGTCAACTCATGACAACCACTTTAAACTACAGGTAAGCCTATAATGAGGCTTACCTGTAGGTCCCGGGAATATCTCCTAAACCTATACGGTTTAAGAGATATTCCCTATATCTGCGTGTGCCGATGTCACAGGGTGCCATTTCTTCTGTTGACGTGCCGTAAATGACAGCTCCCGTGTGCATGCTTGGGAGTGACGTCAGCGCGGCTCCGCCAATTACAACACTGGAGCCCGCGCAGTTATTGGATGGAGCCGCGGACCCGGAAACAGCATGTCGCCGGTCACAGCAGTGTGCCGAGACCGCTGCAACAGCTTTGTTCCAAGGTAAGTATTTCATAATGAGCTAGTATGCGCTTCATACTAGCTCATTATGCCTTTGCTTTGCAGGTTTATTTGGGGGGGGGGGAACAACGTTACAACCATTTAAAAGGGAGTTGAATAATAACAGATCTGCCGGCAAGATCAACAGGTAATAAAACTATGTTACAGGGAGGACTCCGAAAAATAAAAGCTGCAGCATTGCTACAGACCAACTGTATGATGTGTGTCTTTTTTATTTTGTCCATAGCTCTATTTTAAAGTAGAATTAAAAGCAAAACATTTAATTTTTGTAACGGAGTGTTATCCCCTGTTTTTTCTTTATTGCTTTCTGTGTCCGATTGTGGAGATTTTCCTTCACTTCCTGTCTCATAACCAAAACAGGACTTGAGGGAGAATTCCTGGTGGTTACCAGGATCACCAGAACTAGTGTCTCCGTTGCAGCATTTTCCCTCTATGGTTGTTCTGATGATAACCCAAAAATTGGAATTTTATTTCACTTTCACTTATGACTTAGTGATAATGATAAACTGGAAAAATAGAGAAGGTGATTCTCCCTAACGGAGGCACGGACAACCATAGAAACATGAAAGGTGTTCCAATCCCTCTCTACCCATGTAAAAACAAGTTTTGCTCTTAGTTATACACTAAATATCAAACTGTGTAGAGGCCCGTTCACACTCTCTCATTGCATTACAAATCTAGAGATGTCCCCTGCTGAACGCTTCCGTTTTATGCAAATAGCTCATTTTTTAAAGGCCTATACAGTCCTCCTCAGAAGCACTCTCTTTAGCAGCTTAAGTAATGTACCAAAGATTAGGGCTCTAGGGGCGGTATCTCCTTGGCACATGCATATCTGCTGGCCTCACCTCAGAAACACCCATACATGCTGGCCTTGCATGTGAATTTGAGCCAGAGGACTCGTGTGCCAAGCTCCAGGTCTCCTACAAAGGGATATTGAATGTCTCTCTGATAGAGGCTAGGACTAAAGTCATGACAAGGTGTTATATGGTCCCTGCTCGCCTGCCCAGAATGTATCCATTGGCATCAGCAGAGTGTTATAGAGGATGCTCCCTGAGCGGCACTATGCTCCATATTTGGTGGGAATGCCCCAGGATTAACAGGTATTGGAACAGGGTCTTTTGTATGCTTTGGCTGTGGTTTCTCCCTTTTGTCAGTAGGTGGTGCTGTTGCCTTTGACATTAGTGTGATGAGCTATAGTGAGTTCAGGTTATGAATAAACACACCTTTCTCATCCAATCAGACTGGCAGCTTTGCATGCTGGGAAAAGGTATTTATTTGGGAGAAGTCAGGTGGTCAGGGTCAGTTCCCCACCCTGCGGTCCTGGTGGGATGTGTGTGAAGCAGCTCCTGGCTGCTAGGCCTGGAGCCTGAGGCCTATCCAGGTGGTCTCCTGGCTGCTAGGCATATCCGGATGTTCAAGTTTCTGTTGAAAAAAGCCTGCTAAAGATCTGGAACCGATTCTGAAAGGGATGGAGTTCTAAGGAAGCACCAGAGGGGACTCTTCATGAGCTGGAGGCTATGAAATAGCTGGGAGGACTTCATCCAAGGGAATCTGTGTATGATACTGTGAGTAAAGTTCAGTTACTAGAGGAGACAGCCTCCCCTACAAAGTACAGATGTGCTGTTCAGCTCAAAGGCTCTTTTATCTGTACTGCTGTCTGTCTCATCTATTTTTGTCTAAGGAGTCTGACAATCTGCCTCTTGCTGATCCTTACTAAGGGTGTCCTGTGCCCTATCCCCTCTCTCTGATATTTTTCCTGTTATGAGAAATAAACTTCTCCTTGTTTAAGCATAAAAGTGACTGGCGCCCAATTTTTTATCTTGCTCACCCACCATGCCCAATACCCTGCACCCTGAGAAGAGATGTCAGCCCTCCCTGTCTCTGGTAGTCACCATCAGGCCCCAGAAAATTGGGATAGGCTCTACCCAAGTAAAAAAGTAACTGTGATTACAGTAGTGATAAGTATTTTATCAGAATAATAAAGTCTTCCTTCCAAATAAAAAAATAAAGAAGCATGTTGCGCAAACCATCATGGCAGACACTGACCTGTATTGCAAAATAAGAATGCTAACCTGGTCATCTTGTTAATTTTATTTACTATCCCGAGTACTGCGACCACAGACCGCCGTGCCAGCACCGTGTGGCCGGAAACCCACTGACACCGGTGATAAACTTGATCCTGAAATTAGTAGAAACATTAATCTGAAAATCCGTCAATTCAATGAAATCTGAAATGTTTACCATTACACAGAGTTTATCAAAATATTTTTCTTTCTTTTTTCAGACGGCGTCCAAATTTTCTTTTTTGTTTATTCCATTAATAGGGTTTTTTTGTACTGAGTTTTTATTACGCATCTGAGATTCTAAATAGGAAAGAGTCCAAAATGTTAAACTGTTTATTTAAACGTATGAGGTTACTAAGCCTTCCTCCCTGCCTCCCTTTCGGACCAGTACATCAAATTACATATGATATGCTGGTTCTTTACATGTAAACACAGTATAGTATTACAGGCTTTTTATAAGGAGGTTATGAGCAGAGACGTTTCCTAATTGGCCTATAGAACAAAATAAGAAAGGGTTTTTAAAGAGGAACTAAAGGCAGAGATACTCACCTTTCCAACATTCCCTTTGGTGCTGGTTTTCAAGGCTCTATATTGGCCGATGCAGGATGACATCACTCCTGCTCACGCACAGGAACTAGTCATCCTGGCGCACAGGATTGGGCCGGCCACTGTTGGCTCCTCTGCAATAAAAAGCCTGCTGCTCACAGTGAGTTACAGGGGAACTTTAGTTCCACTTTAACCACTTGACCTCCGGAAGTTTTACCCCTCTTCATGACCAGGCCATTATTTGCGATATACGGAACTGCATTACTCTAACTGACAATTGCATTGTCGTGCAACACTGTACCCAAATAAAATTCATGTCATTTTTTTCAACACAAATAGAGCTTTCTTTTGGTGGCATTTGATCACCTCTGCGGTTTTTATTTTTTGCGATATATACAAAAAAAGGCCGACAATTTTTTAAAAAAAAAAAACAATATTTTTGACTTTCTGCTATAAAACACCCATTAAAAAATCTGACCTCCCTATTGAGGACTTCCCTAAACAGGCTATAGGAAGGGCGCTATTCCAGGCCTGTAAGTAGATACTTACACTTACTTGACACAGAACCCCCCTCCCTAAAAGAATGCACTGCTCGGATGGGAGATATGCTGGAGAAATACATTTTTCAGCACAGAGGATGCGCAGGCAAATTTGACAAACTGTGGGCTCCATGGTTGGATACGCCAGGGCTTTCACCTGCAGAGTTGCTTCTTGACCGTCTATTGGTCTAAGGTATATGAGACTCGGGACAACATAATGCCAGTATTGGTTAACTCTCTCAAGTAGGTGGGAATGTCAGCCTTTGTTTTGAGACCTCGAAACTAGCTTTGTTAACCACTTCAGCCCCGGAAGGATTTCCCACTTTAGGACCAGAGCACTTTTTGCGATAAGGCACTGCGTTGCTTTAACTGACAATTGCCGGGTTGTGCGGCGTTGTACCCTAACGAAATTTGCGTCCTTTTTTTTTCCACAAAAAGAGCTTTCTTTTGGTGGTATTTGATCACCGCTGCGTCATTTCTGATCGGCGCTATAAACAAAAGAGCTACAATTTTGCAAAAAAAACCAAATTTCTTACTTTTTGCTAAAATACAAATCCAAAAAAAAAATAATAAAAAAAAAAACATTTTTTTCCCATCGGTTTTGACCGATTTATATTCTTCCTCATATTTTTGGTAAAAAAAAAAATCAAAATCGGCGTTTATTGATTGGTTTGCGCAAAAGTTGCTGCGTTTACAGATGATGAGAATTAATTTCTGGGGTTTTTATTTATTTATTTATTTTTTACTAGCGGCGATCTGCGATTTTTAGCGGTACTGCAATATTGCAGCGGACATGTCGGACCATTTTGACACTTTTTTGGGACCATTGGCATTTATACAGCGATCAGTGCTATAAAAATGCACTGATTACTGCGTAAATGCCATTGGCAGTGAAGGGGTTAACCGGCGGCGTGCACTCGCTCACAGTGAGGGATATTGCAGCCGCCCTCATATAACGACGGTTTGCGATATCGAGCCACTTTGTTGCCGTCAGACTGCGGTTGGCGGTTGGCAAGTGGTTAAGGTGTAATGCTCTGTTTTCTGTATTAATGTGCGTTCTTGACTTATTGATATGTACATAACATGCAGACTATGTTTCTTGTGCATTGTCTTGTTGTTATGATGTATGTCTAATAAAAATCTTTATTAGATTAAAAAAAAAATTAAGAAATGTAATTTCTTCATCAATTTAAACCAATATGTATTCTGCTAAAAGAAAAATTGTAGTAAGCGTTTATATAGAGTACTTGTTTCCACAAACATTATAGCGTCTAAAACCATGGGATATACAGGTATTTATGGAATTTTAATTTATTATTTTTATACTAGTAATGGCGGTGATCTGCTGCTTATAGATAAATACCTTGAAATGAGGCTGGCGGCACTCCAGGTTTGATGCAATATAAAAATTTATTAGATTCCAAGAAGATCATCCAAAAGTATACATGGAGCTGGGTACAAATAAGTTAGGTAACGCGTTTCACACGTCTAGCGTGCTTCGTCACAATGGTTGTGACGAAGCACGCTAGACGTGTGAAACGCGTTACCTAACTTATTTGTACCCAGCTCCATGTATACTTTTGGATGATCTTCTTGGAATCTAATAAATTTTTATATTGCATCAAACCTGGAGTGCCGCCAGCCTCATTTCAAGGTATTTATCTGTATCTGCAGCAGCAGCAGGGCGAAGCACCCAGGTGACAGCAATTCACCACCACTAAGTGTTTGATTCTCCTGGAGCAGCTAAACGGCATTTGGATCTGCTGCTTATAGTGGCACTGCGATATTGTGGCGGACTATCGGACGCTAACTGGCACTTTTGACACTTTGCGGGAACCAGTGACACTAATATGGTGATCAGTGCTAAAAATATTGGTTAATATCAGGGGCGAACAAAGGGTTAAATGTGTTCCTAGGGAGTGCTTACTAACTGTGGGGGAGGTGCTTTTACTATTGGAAGATATGCAGAAATGCAGAAGCACAGGTTCTATGTCTTCTGTACTCACAGAATGACAGTCTGCCGTGTTTACATAGGCAGACTGTTATTCTGCTAGAGTACTGAATGATCGGCGGATCCCATCACAGCGAGAGCGAGCCGCCGCCGGTGTATATATATACGTGATTCTACACAGAGCGGCCACCCTGTAGCAGTAAATCTGGGCTGATCGTAAAGGGGTTAAACTCAACTTTCCATTCACCCACCAAGTGACATTATATGCCAGGTACTTCTGGCTATTGGTGAGCATGTGATTCTCTCTTTTCTCTCACATGATGCAGCACTGGGTGCTTGAGTGGCTAGACAATAGTACTGCCACAAGGAGGCTAGAAGTCCATAGTCTGCAGTAAGTACCAATTCCCGGGATAAGGAACAGGAGCGTTCATTGTCAGCAAGACAGAAAGTGGTGGGATATCCAAAATATTGCACTTGTCACTGGAACAAGAGGTGATTTTCTCATGGATGGGAGAGGATGATGGTCTTAGCGCCTACAAAGATCTTATATGAGAGGAGACCTTTTTGAACTTGACCCCTTGGAGGTCATAAGGATGGAACTACTATTTACCATATGAGAGGAGATATTTCGAAGTCTGCCTTCTAGGAGTTTATATGAATGGAACAACTATTTACTATCTTTAACAAGCGAGTTTGCTGTTCTATATGTAGAGGGGGCCCGCCTTGCTGCCCGCTATTTCTGAGGTTTTGCAAAGTGACCGCTGAGAGTATACAGGCTCCCTTGGCAGGGAGAATGTGCCTGCCAGCTCTCTCTATGGACTTGTTTGTGTGCAGAGCAGGATACACACAGGGTTACACTATGAGTCTCCTGGGTTTCTGTGCATGAGGAAGAAAGCTCGGTGTACACAGACAGCTTGTCAGCATTGAGGAGTGATCCCCCTCCTTGTTTCACAGCCTGAACTCAATGTAAGCTGTGTAGAGAGACACGGAAGGATTGGATTACAGTGCTCCCCTGGCATGCTTCTATGTGCATAGGGAGAAACAGCAGCCAATGAAGGAAGCCTTTACAAGCAACAGGACCAGAGGAATTCCTGGGAGCAGCAAAGGACTCTGGAATATGAAGTCCCCTGAGAGAGCTGCCCCATTGACTTTTAAAGGCACAGAACTACAAATCCCAGAGGGCTCTGCAAAAGCAGAGGGCTGGCTAATGACTCCATTTTGGAAGGCTGGGGAGTTCCCCATGAGGGAGAGAAGGAGACAGATGTGACTTGAGAGGCTGCAGTTCCAGAGGTCGGTGAGCTGATCCTGCCACAGCTCCTGGGGTTAGACTGTGACGGATATCCCATCTGAGAGGGATCCCAGAGGACATCCCCAGGCATTCCTGAGGACGTGGGTCAATCCTGTTACAAGGTGGCCAGTTGGGCCTGTTGGGGAACCTATCGCTTGATCCTTTGGTTGTAGGATGGGTGAGCGGGCGTTTTGCCCATCTATAAAGACACAGTAGTAAGGCTACATTGCCTTACCAGTGCCCACATTGGTAGGAACACTCACACCCTGCTGAACAGTCACTACATTACACTTTACCTACCAGGATACTATTAGCATCCTATATTCCACTTTGCCTTACCAGGACACTTACAGGTACCCTTTGTTAATCCTGCTCAACAGGACACCAAGTGCACCAACGCCAGGCTAGCCGAAGATCTTGGATATCTTTATTGTGAGGACTCTCATTGTTACTTCCCTGGTATCAGTGATTTCATGATCCCAATGACTACCTTTAAAGGGGAACTCTCACTATAACTATTATAGTGATAGTTTGCATTTGTGGCCTATTACCTCACATGTTCATTGCTTGGGTCTGTGTTTTCAGGATTTGAGGGAAACGGACTGACTGTTGTCAAGTCAGATCAGTTCCCCTTTATGCCTGAGTGCATAGGACACTTTAATGCCATTTAAGCCATTTGACTGTATTAGTTTGAAGTCTGCATTTGGGTTTTGGTTTACATCACTAAATATCACAATCTGCCATTTTGACATTTGATTATCAGTATATGGTTTGTTTGATTGTGGCAAGTCTCCCAGTAAACAAACGTCCTGTTTACTACATTTGTGTCTGTTTTACTGGGCATTGCAAGTACACTGTTTGCTAGGTGTGCCAGAGGGGCTGCGACAGTTCTTTGGGATTAGGAGGCAGTGTACGGGACTGAACATATATTAGCAGCTCCTTCAGGGGTACCGCTACATATATATTAGACATAAGTCTGATGAGTGCCCATTTTTGCTCAAGGTGGAGGCGACACAAGGTGTTATCATTTCAGTGGTGGAGGATCAATACTTCCAGCAATCACTTTATTACTGGATTTTCTTTGTTACCTATCATGGCATTTTTTTTTATGGGACTTGTTAAATTATATCCAATTATTTTCATGTTTGTTGAGTGCTGCATTTCTGTATTTATCTTCCAGAGAGTTTTTGTATATTCACACTTATTGCATTTAGCTCTTTCTTACCATTAAACGTTGACATACTATTTTTTCAGTAAGTACCAAATCCTTACTTATATAAGGATAATATGGGGCAATTAAGTGAACTATTTCTTTGAAATGCACAGCTTCACTTAAAAAACATGATATAAGGCTGACTGTCTTCCATCAATTATGTTTACTTAAATTACTTGAGACATTGTTGATTATTAATCTGATCACTACTAAAAATAAATGCATGGCTTTCCTCTGACAGATCCTCGTCTGCTGGGCGGTACATGACACTGCTGTGCCTGTTGTGATGTACATTCCTGCGTTTGGAAATATTTCTTTGGAATAGGACTTGGCATGTCATTTAGAAGATGGATAATCAGTTTGCCCACAAATATGAAACAGGCAAGTTTTGCTGCTCAATGACTGAAAATGGCTTATTTCCCAACATACCCATAATCCCTCCCACTCACAAACTTTGCAAAATATGTCATTTAATTACCGGGATTAAGAAATCAATTTTACTTTATGGAACAAAAAAAAAAAAAAAGAAATCAATTTTACTGCCATCATTTTTCAAATGTGGCTATATGCTATAGATTTTCATAAGAAAAGCTTCATGGGTGGTTGAATATTGAACCAATATATATTTCCTAATATTATAACAATATACATTTTTCTAAGATGTAAATTAAAGCAGTAATCCATCAGGAAATATACATTTAACCACTTACCAAGGTTAGTTAGGAAGGTTTTCCAGCTTTAGGACCAGAGCACTTTTTGCGATTTGGCACTGCGTCACTTTAACTGACAATTGCGCGGTTGTGTGACGTTGCACCCAAACAAAATTTGTGTCCTTTTTTCCCACAAATAGAGCTTTCTTTTGGTGGTATTTGATCGCCTCTGCGTCATTTCTGATCGCCGCTATAAACAAAAGAAGAGTGACCATTTTGCAAAAAAAAAAAACGAATTTCTTACTTTTTGCTAAAATTCAAATCCAAAAAAAAAAATATAAAAAAACATTTTTTTTCACCGGTTTTGGCAGATTTTTATTCTTCCTCATATTTGTGATAAAAAAAAATCACAATTGGCGTTTATTGATTGGTTTGCGCAAAAGTGGCCGCGTTTACGCATGATGAGAATTCATTTCTGGGGTTTTTATTTTTTTTTTATTTTTTACTAGTAATGGTGGCGATCTGCGATTTTTATCGAGACTGCGATATTGCAGCGGACATGTCGGACATTTTTGACACTTTTTTGGGACCAATGACATTTATTCAGCGATCAGACATTTAAATGTCCACTGACTACTGTATAAATGTAATTTACAGTGAAGGGGTTAACCTGGGGGGAGAGAGCTAGGGGTTAACTGTGTTCCCTGGGTGTGTTCTTACTGTGGGGGGGTTGGGCTACCATGGGCATGAGAGATCTAACTGATCCCAGTGACAGGGATCAGTAGATCTCCTATGCCTGCACTGTCAGAATGGGGAACCGCCGTGTTTACATCGGCGGTTCCCCATTCTTTGCCTGTGGCCGCTCGTCGCGGCTCGCTGGCGGGCATCGGGTCAGTCCGAGCCGCGGGCACACTCCTCAGGAGTGCGGCAGGTGCGAGCGTGCGGCGCGCGTGCGCCCCCTAGTGGCCGTTTGCAGATCGCCGTCTTTTTACGGTGATTTGCGTACAGCAACCACACTGCCGCTGTGGAAACACGGCAGGCGGTCGGGAAGTGGTTAACACATTACATCTTACAAATCCTTTGATGGGGTGGCTGTATTTTTAATTTTGTTTTTCTATATTTTCACTTGGCGATCTGCCCAGTTATACGCTTCATGTTTTGGGGTCTCTCCACTGTGGATGGAGGAGCAAAGGAGACATCATTGGACCACAACATTATCAGTCTGGGAAGAGGATAGAATGAGATGCCTAGTAGATTTAAATAGACTTGACCAACAAATTTAAGACAAACTTCAGTTCTACACTTTTTAAGAAGTTACAGCAACATTTTTTTCCCTTTTGGGATAACTGTTTTACATATGTAGCGCTGCCGCCTTGGGGGTTTGCTTGAAAATTCCATTCCCCCTTGGTCTCCCCGACTCTGAGAGTCCTCCACCCCTCCTGACACTCTGGGTTCATTCATAGTGTTACCTTTTCCTTGATTTAACACACTTCAGTGAAAAGAGCCACACAAGGTTGAGAGTTTAAAGTATTTACTTAAAGCTCTATTTTGTTAAAGTAAAACTCCAAATCAAACAGGAATTCTATCACATAGGTCAAGGATTAACAATTCACTCCAAAATCACACACTTATAAAGACCTAAACAATATTAACTTGCCTTTGAAACCTTAGTGAATAAAAAGGAGACAACAAAAGTATAGTGTAGATCACTACTCCCTCCTATTCACTAGCAGTTCAGTGTTAAAAGTTACACTTTGATTCCTCCAATCGAGTTTAGTCAAGATGCCTTAATGTTCACCTATCGGCGTTGTAAAAGAGAGATTACTTAACATAAATCAATAACAGATAAAGATTAGACTAATGGTGAGTTTGTGAACTATAGATAAGTTGATATTGCTCCATGGAAATACAAAGAAATCAGTGCCACTCTACAAGAATACAGCTAAACTGATATAACTTCAATGAACAGTACAATTGGCTTATTTAAATTCACCTGCTCTATTTCAGAGAGTTCTTAGGGGAATTCAATAATGCACAATATAACAGCCCTGAGTCCTGTAAAGTGTGGGGGGGGGGGGAGTAGCTATAATTGTAGCAGATCCAAAATTAAAGTTCAGTGTGTCTTCTGCCAGCTCTGTTTTTTCAAAGTTAGGTTCCTAAGAAGTAACTGTGTCCACAGATCCTCAGAATATGGCACAAAGGTGGAACAGCAACTTCACTGAAATAAATAGAAATTAAAGTTCAGTGTGTCTTCTGCCAGCTCTGTTTTTTCAAAGTTAGGTTCCTAAGAAGTAACTGTGTCCACAGATCCTCAGAATATGGCACAAAGGTGGAACAGCAACTTCACTGAAATAAATAGAAACCTTCACAGTGATCACTGACTTTAAGGCAAGCTTGCAACTAACAGCAATCCAGTGCACTCAAGTGATTGTAATCCAGCCTCCACAGTCTAATAATAATGCTCAGATGCCTACTAACTTTCTTATGGAGGTATGTATTAAACAGATCAGTACTCTTATAGATGGGCCTGGGCCCGCTCACCCAACCAGACAAACAATGGCAGATAAACGTTCTTGCTGCTCAGATGATAATGATGGTGATGAGCCTGGAGATAATGAAGCACTCTGACTCTATGCTCCTGGAATCAGCCTCCACTGCACTTCTCCTTACCGCTCTCCCTGATCGATCGCTACCGCTGCCCGCTGGATCAAGGCTGGCTCTGCAGATCACCCGCTGGAACACTGTAGCAAAGCAGCTCGCTGGAACACCATGAAAGTGCAGCCCGCTGGAGCACTGTGTGTAGGCCGCAGGCCGGAATCCCACTGTAAAGGCTCACAGGGTCCCCGGTGTTCGATCAAAGAGGCCGCAACAAGCTCCTCCCTTAACTTAAATAGGTTCTCCCATGAGTCACTGTTCTTCCCCGAGCCTTCCTATGCAGCATGGCCTGATGGGAAATTGATTCCTTCCACAGCAGAGTCTGATAACAATTCTCACTAGCACACTACAAGTCCCACAAGGCATCACTCCCACACAGTTCCATTCTTCAGTTGATAAACTCGGCACTAGGGGAGCTCCCTCATAGTATACCATGGGCACATATGTCCTTATTGCCAGGGAGATAATGCTGGACTCCTGGCTACATTCTCCCCCTACTTAAAGTGTTTGGTCCCCAAATACTCAGGGTTTTTAACCTTAGAAAAAAAACACATATGGTTGATTCAACCTAACCTTCATTTAAGCTCAACAGATACTGACAAACATCTGAGTTTTGCTGAAACCATCTATACACATTTTCAGTAAATTCATAGTCAGTTTTCTGGCAGGCCAGGGCAATAGCCTTGTCCCACCCAGCAGTGTCAGGAGTTGCATGGAGAACACCCCTAGCCCCATTTTTATTAACAGAGGCTGGGGTCAGTCTATCAAAACTCTCTCCTAATGCATCGTATGTCAATCTTCGGGGAGGATGAATGCTCCTTCGAAGATGGATAGGAGAATTTGTTTCTGGCTGATGAACAGTATTCTTCTCAGTGTTATTCAATGAAGGGGAGTTCTTATCAATTCTTAATTCAGGCTGAGAGATATCTTTTGTACTAGATGCAGAGGTAATCCCCCTCTGGACTAACTGAAGGAGTAGCTTGATTTTCAAGTTCTTCCTCCAACTGAGTATCCATGGTAGAACTGACCATAGGAATAGCCATGGGGAAAACATTTTCTTCAGGTACAAAGCTTACCCCATCCGCCACATTTGAATTAGAGTCTTCAACTGGCCCATCAGTACATTCAAGCACAGAAATATATTCTTCAGTAAAGCTGATTAAGTCTCCTTGCTCAAAACTAGGAGGAGGTAGAACATCATTACTACACCCTTTCCTTGGCTCGGTGACATTATCTTGGAAGCTAATCCATCCTTCTCACGCAAACGAACATCATGTTTCACAAAGGACAAAGGGACTTTAGGAACAGACTTGACCCGCTGGCCCAAAGGAACATTCCTTTCCTGTGACAACAGTGGAATATTTCTCTGTGGTCTAAAAGAATTGATGACCTACTGACTTCAGTGGGTAACTTGGATCTTCGGTGCCAAGGCCGAACCTCAGTTTCAGGGATAACTACTGTATCTCACATCCAGGATGGTATTTCATCATCTTCACTCTTCTTAAACTGGTCTAGTGGACTTGGCAGGAGGTTTCCTTCTGGATCTAGTCTTAGGAGGGCTTGGATCCTCAGAAGGAACACCTAAATCAGAAGGCATCCTAATTGAATCAGATATAGGGAGCAAATGATCTCGGTGCCACATTTTCAAAGGACCCTTCTGGCCTAATCTGGTACACAGGTAATCCTGGGAGCTGCTTACAGATAATATAAGGATGTGGCCTCCAGTGGTAAGCTAACTTGTGCTTCCCTGGTACTCCCAAATTCTTTAGCAGCACTCTATCCCCCGGCTGAAGACACTGGACTCTCACTCTGAGATCAAAATTCTTCTTGTTTCTTGCTTCCCGTGTAGTGAATCGTGAATGCGATTCTCTTTCTCCTGCTTCCCTCTCCCACGGTGGCCTTCTCTGGACTCATTCCCCTAGGCCTAACGGGTGCAAGGGAGGTGGAGTGTGATTCCTCCTATCCCCACAGAGCACCTTCCAGGTTCTTCACTCTCCTCCCTCTCTATCCCTCTCATCATTTGAAGCCCACTGTATACTTATATTCTCTCCAACCTCCCTAAGAAATGCTGTGATCTACCGGCCTCCTGGACCACTGTCAGCTTTCCTTGGTTAATTTTCTGCCTGGCTACCCTACTTTCTCTCTTATGAAATTCCCACAATCCTTCTTTGTGACTTCAACATCCCGGTTAACACTAACACTACAGCTACTTCTAAACGTATTGGTCTAACCTCCTCATTTGACCTGAAGCAATGGGTGCAGGCTTCTACTCACACTGATGGAAACGCCCTCGACCTTGTATTCTCCTAACTATGCGCTCCATGCAACTTCTCCAACAATCCTTTTCCTCTCTCTGAACACCACCTTATTAGTTTCTCTCTTTCCCTGTCCTGCACCACCTTTCCCTCAAATCGTCTAAGCATCACCCGTAGAAAACTTCGCTAACTCAACACTTCTCTCCTCTATTCTGCTACTGACCACCTCTATGAAAAAATCTCACTCCTGTCCGGCCCCAACCAAGCCACTGCCGTCTACAATAAATCTCTATCCTCCACCCTGGATGAGCTCGCTCTCCTCCCCACACACAAAATCAGACCTTGACCCCTACAACCCTGGCAAACAGATGACACCAGAAATCTCAAAAAGCGTAGCTCTTGAGCGTCTGTGGCACAAGACTAAGTCTCTCAAAGACTTCAACCAATACAAATCTGTCCTCAAAAAATACAATTCTCACTGCCAAGCAGACCTATCTTACCACTCTTATTAACACCTTCTCATCCAGTCCCCGTCAACTCTCCTCTACCTTAAACTCCCAACTTCATCCTCCACTGCTTCCGCCCACTAACTCACTCACTGCCCAGGAGATTGCTAATCACTTCAAAAACAAGATTGACACAATTTGTGATGAAATCTCCACTCTACAGGCATCTTCCCCAGTTAACACCCCATGTCAACAAGCACAATCGACACTATCCTTATTCAAACCTGCTACTATAGACAAGGTTGCTAAATTCCTTTCTAACGCCTGCCTAACCACCTGTCCCCTGGACCCTATTCCCTCTCAAATACTACAGTCACCCTCTGACTCTATCCTACACGCTCTAACTCCCATCTTCAATCTCTCCCTCTCTTCTGGCATCTTACCTAATGCTCTAAAACATGCATTGGTCACTCCCATACTCAAAAAGCCATCCCTGAAACCTATTGATCTTAACAAACTACGTCCTATCTCCTTTCTCCCCTCTTCCTCCAAACTCCTCGAACGCCTGGTCTACAACCTTCTTGACCCTCTTCAATCTGGATTTCACCCTCAACACTCCACAGAAACTGCCCTTCTACAATTAACAAATGACCTACTAAATGCAACAACCAATGGACACTACGCTGTACTCCTACTTCTGGACCTTTCAGCTGCCTTTGATACAGTTGACCACCCCCTCCTCCTCAAAAAACGTTACTCCCTCGGTCTCCGTGACTGTGCTCTTCGGTGGCTCTCGTCCTACCTATCCCAACGCACCTTCAGTGTCACGTACAATTCTACTTCCTCCTCTCCTCTTCCTTTCTCTGTCGGGGTCCCCCAAGGTTCTGTTCTTGGGCCTCTCTTATTTTCAATATACCTCTTCCCTGGGCCAGCGGATAGCCTCCCATGGCTTTGAATATAATTTCTATGCTGAGGACACCCAAATCTATCTCTCCACCCCTCAACTCACTCCATCAGTCTCCTCACGCATCACTAACTTACTAACAGACATATCTGCCTGGATGTCACACCACTTCCTCAAACTCAACTTGTCCAAAACCAAACTCATAATATTTCCTCCCCCACGTGCCTTTTCCCTTGACTTCTTTGTCAATGGCACAACCATCCACCCATCCCCACATGTCAGGGTGCTTGGTGTTATCCTGGATTCTGAACTCTCCTTTTGGCCCCACATCCAATCACTTTCTAAGGCTTGCCGCCTCAACCTCCGCAACATCTCTAAAATACATCCTTTCCTAACCAATGAAACCACAAAGCTCTAGATTCCCTCCCTGGTCATCTCTCGCCTCGACTACTGCAACTCTCTCCTCATTGGCCTACCTTTAAATAGACTATCCCCCCTTCAGTCCATCATGAATGCTGCTGCCAGACTCATCCACCTTACAAACAATCCACCCCTCTCTGCATATCCCTCCATTGGCTGCCACTCGCCCAACGAATTAAATTCAAAATACTAACAATACGCTACAAAGCCATCCACAACTCTGCTCCCAGCTACATCACTAGCCTAGTCTCAAAATACCAACCTAATCGTCCTCTTCGTTCCTCCCAAGACTTTCTGCTCTCCAGCTCCCTTATCACCTCCTCTCATATTCGCCTCCAAGACTTCTCCTGAGCCTCTCCCATCCTCTGGAATTCCCTACCCCAATCTGTCAGACTGTCCAGAAATTATCCACTTTCAGGCGATCCCTGAAAACTTTACTCTTCAGGGAAGCCAATCCTGCAGCCACCTAACAACTGCACTTTTATTTTATTCATCAGCTCATCCCCCACAGTTATTGCCCTTTCGTATCACTTGACCCTCCCTCCTAGATTGTAAGCTCTAACGAGCAGGGCCCTTTTGTATTGAATCGTATTGTAATTGTACTGTCTGCCTTAATATTGTAAAGCGCTGAGCAAACTGTCGGCACTAAATCCTGTATAATAATAATAATAGTGGCGCTGCTTCATATGCTTGCTTTATATTCTTCCTTAGCCGGTCTACATAAGCTTTACGAGAAGTTAAATAAGTATTACGAGCAGATGTCCCAAAGACTAAATCAATTGATAACCTACCTTCTTGTCCGAACATGAGACGGTAGGGTGAATACCCAGTTGCATCACTCACTGTACTATTGTAAGCATGTACTAAAGTGGTGATATAATTTCCCCAGTTCTGCTTCTTCTCAGTAGGTAAGGTTCCTAAGATATTCAACAAAGTCCTATTGAATCTTTCAGGCTGAGGATCTCCTTGTGGATGATACAGAGTGGTTTGTGACTTCCTGATGCCCAAGGAATTGCACAGCTGTTGTATGAGCCGGCTCTCAAAGTCTCTTCCTTGATCAGAATGGACTCTAACAGGCAGTCCATAGTGGACAAAGAACTTTTCTACCAATACCTTGGCTACCTTCGTGGCTTGCTGACCTCTTGTAGGGTAAGCCTGGGCATATCTGGTGAATTGGCCATTTACCACCAAAATATTTCTTCTTCCACCTGTATCTGGTTCCAGGCACAAAAAGTCAATACATACTAGGTTCAAAGGGCCCTGACTCTGTAATGCTCCATGGGGGCAGCACGGGTTGCAAGAGTCTTTCTTTGAATACAAGATAGACAAGAGCGGCAGTAGTTTTCCACCTCTCTTCTCATATCTGGCCAATAAAACCTACCCCTAATTAACCAAAAGGTCCTCCCTATGCCTATATATCCATGTTCATCATGTAAGGACACCAGAATAGAATTTTTGATGTTCCTCGGGTAGATACAATTGCCAAATTTCTTCTGCCCTTTCACCAGGGCCTTGCCTATAAAGTAATACATCTCTCAGTTGCAGTTCCATTCTCAATACAGCGTTTAGCCTGCTTAGTAGTACTCTTCAGTAATAAATGATGGTCTTGTTGTACCAATGCCTGAAAGGCTGCTTGGCAGAGAGGATCCTGCTCCTGGTCAATCTTGATCTCCTTCTTAGTCAGCCGAGGAAGCCCCTCACTCCTCACTTGAGTCAACCCACAATAAGACAATGGTATCCCTGCAGGTGAGATTCAGCTCATGCAGCCCCTCTCAGGCGATGAACTAATCCTTTACAAAGAGCCTGCACCCCATCAGTTGGCACGAAAGTCCACTCTTGAGACTGCTGATCCTGATGATATGGCTGGCGGGACAAAGCATCTGCATCTCTAGTTCCTGTGCCTGGGCGGTATTTTAAACTGAATTGGAATCCAGCCAATGCAGTCAACCATCTATGCCCTGTGGCATCTAACTTTGCAGTTGTCAACAAATTGGTCAACGGATTGTTATCGGTTTTGACAACAAATTGCACCCCATACAAATAATCCTTCAATTTGTCCACAACTGCCCACTTCCAAGCTAGAAATTCCAACTTGTGGGCCGGTTAACTTCTTTCAGAGGGGATAAAACTTCGGCTCACATACGCTGCTGGTCGAAGCTGACCACCTTGCTCTTGATAAAGTATTTCTCCCAATCCGTCCCGGCTGGCATCCACATGAAGCTTATATGGTTTCGATGGATCAGCATAAACTAGAACAGGGGCTTCAGTTAGGCTCACTTTCAGTTGTCTGTAAGTTTCCTCACAAAAGGGAGTCCACTGATCTCAGATGGACTCTCTCTTTCCTCTCCAGCCCAACTTCTTCTCTTTCGTTTTCCCTTCTTCTTCCCCAGAGGCCACCTGCAACAATCCGTTAAGAGGCTTGACAATCTTAGCAAAATTAGCAATAGCCACAAATCTTCGATAATACGAGCAGAACCCTAAGAAGGATCTCAGTTTCGTTACAGTTTCAGGTCGGGGCCATGCAGTAACCGCCTTCAGTTTCTTTGGATCGGTCACTACTCCATTAGCCGAAACCACATGTCCCAGATAAGTGACCAAAGTACGGTAGAACTGGAATTTCTCCAGAGATAACTTCAATCCCTCTTCATGAAGCCTCTCGAATGCCTTCTCCAGCCATGCCTCATGCTCTTCCAGGGTTCTTCCAAACACTATGATATCATCTAGGTATATCAAGACTTCTACCAAATTCATATCTCCCAATGTTCTCTCCATCAGTCTTTGGAAAGTAGCTGGCGCTCCAGTTAGTCCTTGTGGCATTCTGTTGAACTCAAAGGACCCCAGGGGGCAAATAAAGACTGTCTTCTCCCTATCCTCTGCACACATAGGTATCTGGTAGTACCCACTCTTCATATCCAACACACTGAACCACTTAGCTCCAGCCACACACTGCAAATCATGCTCAATCCGTAGAGTAGTGTACTGATCTGGAATCATTCTCCGATTGAGAGTCCGGTAATCTATGCACATTCTTAGAGTTCCATTCTTCTTCCGAACCACTACAATGGGGGAGGCATAAGGACTTCTAGACTCTTGAATCACCCCAGTCTTTTTCAGCTCTGCCAACTGCTCTCTCAAATCTTCTAGATTACTGAGCGGAATTCTCAGAGCTCTTTTCCTGAACGTTTTTTCTTCTTGCAACCATATTCTGTGATGAGCACTCTTGGCACACCCCACATCGAAATCGTCACTGGTGAAAATCTTCTCCCACCGGCGTAATTCAGACTTCATTCTCTCTCTCCGGAAGGGAGGCAAACTAGCAGAACGCTCCTCCATCTCCTTTCTCAAACCCGGCGGCTCCCCTTTGTTCCAGATTTCCTCAGGTGTTACCGTGAGTAACTGCATTCACTTGGTCCACAGACATCCGTGCCCTCAGGACCACAGGATGAGCAGAAACATTCTGCAAGTTAATAGGCAATTTCTTATTACTCCTCAACAAAGCCTTAGTGGGTACCAGTTCAGGAACCATGGCTAAGCCTGCCGCCTCAGTTTGAGCATCAGTCTCCAGCACTACAAAGGGTCCAGGATGGTCCCAGGTAAGTTTTACAGTAGTCTTTAAACAAATGACTTCCCCTGGCTGGAGCACCATCTCTCTCATGTCCAGTTTCCATAATCGACCTACCCCATGGACTGGATTTACCATTACCGGACAGGATCTAATTTACCCTTCACCCACAGTTTATCCAGAGGAAGTCAAAAAACCCCAGCAAAGCATCATCAAATTTACTATAGCGAAACAATTTCTTCCTGATCCCCTGAGAGGCAATCGGATTTTCCCTGGATCAACTTTACCTATAAATGTTAGTACCCAGTTATATTATGTACATTAAGGAAAGAATCCAGGCCTTTTTTAACCACTTCAGCCCTGGAAGGATTTCCCACTTTAGGACCAGATTACTTTTTTCAATTTGGCACTGCGTTGCTTTAACTGGTAATTGCACGGTCATGCAATGTTGTACCCAAACAAAATTTGCGTCCTTTTTTCCCATAAATAGAGCTTTCTTTTGGTGGTATTTGATCACCTCTGTGGTTTTTATTTTTTGCGATATAAACGAAAAAAGACTGAACATTTTGAAAAAGAAATTATATTTTCTACTTTTTGTCATTATAAAAATACAATAAACTGACAAAAAATGACCCAATTTTGGAAAGTAGACACCCCAAGGAATTAGCTGAGAGGCATGTTGAGCCCATTGAATATTTAAAAAAAATTTCAGAAGTGATTGAAAAAATGACAAAAAAAAATAAAAAAAATACACAAAGTTGTCACAGAAATGATATATTGTTCACACATGCCGTGGGTATATAAATGGAATTACACCCCAAAATACATTCTTCTGCTTCTCCTGAGTATGGGGATACCCCATGTGTGAGACTTTTTTGGAGCCTATCCGTGTACGATACCCCAATAACCAATCACCGTCTTCAGGATTTCTAAGGACGTAAACTTATGCTTTCACCCCACACTACCTATCACAGTTTCGGAGGCCATGAAATGTCCAGATAGCAAAAAAAAAAAAAAACCCAAATGACCCCATTTTGGAAAGTAGACACCCCAAGCTATTTCCTGAGAGGCATGTTGAGTCCATGGAATATCTTATTTTTTTGTCACAAGTGATTGAATAATGACAAAAGAAAAATTACACAAAGTTGTCACTAAATGATATATTGCTCACACATGCCATGGGTATGTGTGGAATTATACCCCAAAATACGTTCTGATGCTTCTCCTGAATATGGGGATACCACATGTGTGAGACTTTTTGGCAGTCTTGCTGCATACAGAACCCCGAAAACCAATCACCGCCTTCAGGCTTTCTAAGGGCGAAAATTGCTGACTTCACCGCACACTACCTGTCATAGTTTCGGGGGCCATGAAAGCCCCAGATAGCACAACCCCCCCCCCCCCCAAATGACCCCATTTTGGAAAGTAGACACCCCAGGCTATTTGCTGAGAGGTGTGTTGAGTCAATGGAATATTTTATATTTTGCCACAAGTTTTGGGGAAATAATTTTTTTTTTCCACAAAGTTGTCACTAAATCATATATTGCTCAAACATGCCATGCGTATATGTGAAATTACACCCCAAAATACATTCTGCTGCTTATTCTGAATACGGGGATTCCACGTATGGGAGACTTTTTGGCGGTATAGCCGCGTACAGGACCTCGAAAACCAATCACTGCCTTCAGGCTTTCAAATATACAGTAGATGAATGCAATCTAGTACATATGGATTGTTGTATACAGTACGTGTGTAATATGTTATTACATCGCTAAATACCTTGTCTGTTATTTCCTTACATATGTAAAACGACAAATAATACGTTACTTACCATATTTTGCATGTGGCTACGTATTCTTCATATCATATGATGTACACACCAATGAAAAAAACATGAAGGATGAATGTCAATATATATAGAAAGAGGAAAAACAGAGAGAAACATAGGGGAACAAATTGAAAACCAATGGTTGTTACCAGCAGATAATAGTAAGAGAACCATCATTGCCAAGACCATATCTGTAGGAGAACTGTAAATTACCACGATAAATAGTTAGGCATTCACATATTACTGTCAAGCACCTCTATTCACTAGAAATATACACCAACAGAAAACTCATACTTCAAGCTCGATCCAACCCCCCCCAAACCTTCCTGAATTTTTTTGGGCAGCCCCTTGATATAATTGTCAGCTTAAACAGTGGCAAAACTTTATTTATTAAGTTTAACCATAGTTTGACCAAGGGAGGAGATGTGTCTTTCCATTTAAGGGCAATGGCTTTTTTGGCATAAAAGAATATTATTCTCAATAGAGTTTTGTTGGAGTTGGTAATCTCCTCTTCCCCAAAGTCACCCAGCAGGCACCTAGCTGGTGAATAAATGTTTGGCAGTGCCAGTTTGTCTTCAACTAGTCTGAGGATTGCCTTCCATAACTGCTCCACTCTAGGACACTGCCAGATCATATGGAAAAAGTCACCCGCCGCCAAGTGGCAGCGTTGGCAGTCGGGTGAATACCCCCTTCCCATCTTATATAGCCGTGAGGGGGTGTAGTAGACCCTATGGAGATAATAAAATTGAGTTAACTGGTCTCTGGCAGATATTACAGTGGGTAGCGTATACTCAAGTATCTCTGACCATGACTCCTCATTTAGGTCTGGGATATCCGTTTTCCACTGAGCTGCTAATTTTCCCATCCTATTGGAAGAGGAAGTCAATAGCAGAAGATAGTATCTGGAGATGAGTTTTGTGTGAACCTCCTCAAACAATAGCCTCTCCAACATGGTAGGGGTAAGCGTTACCCCTTTCAGGCCAAACTGTGCGGCCGCCGTGTGCCTCAACTGGAGATAGCGGCAGAAGTGCCAGTTTGGGACCTTATACTCTATTTGGAGCTCTTTAAATGATTTAAATACTTTGTCTGAGAATAATTGATGGGCATATTTAATACCGTAGGCCAACCAACACGCACCATCTGGGATTTTATATATTTCAATTAGATTGGGGTTGCACCAGAGAGGGATGTTTGGGGAGGTGCTGGTTGATGGGCCTCCTATTTTGTTGTTGCAGATGTGAAAGATCATATAAGACAGTTTAATCAGGTCTGCCCCCACTGGTGGGTATGGGCCATTCCTATACAAGACATTGATCAAGGCTTCATAGGACCATATTACTGCCGCCTGGGTGGCAACCAACGCTATCTTAGCATTGGGGAAAAACCACCAGTGGATATGGGTCAGCTGGGAGGCAAGGTAGTAACATTGAAGATTTGGGAGAAACAGTCCACTGGCTTGTGTAGGCAATTGTAGTATTTCTAAAGAGATCCTAGGTGGCTTGGCCCCCCATAGGAACAACAAAATTACAGAATTTATTTCCTTAAATAGTTTCTTAGGGAGATATATAGGAGTATGTCAGAATACATATAAGAAGCGGGGCAGATAAATCATTTTAAAGATAGCAATGCATCCCATGAGATTAAGGGGAAGTTTTGCCCAGGTCTGCAGGTCATGTTTCATTTTAGTAATGAGGGGAAGTAGGTTATCCGCTATATATGTTTCCAGAGGCAACTGAATCTCTATATGCAGATACCTAAATTTGGACATTAGCTGCAGGGGGATATCTGGAGGCAATGTCGGGACATAAATAGAGTCAAAGGGGAAGATTGTGGATTTACCTCAGTTCACCTTGAACCCGGAGTAAGAGCCAAATTCAGCAATGAGGTCCCTGCATCAGCTAAGTACAAAAGCATGTCATCAGCATACAGGGAGGTCTTCTCTTTCAGAGAGTTTACGCGACAACCCCCCACATCCCCCTCTACCTCCATCTTTGCTGCAAGCGGCTCAATGGCAAGGACAAA
>BLSH010501542.1:553198-566234 GCA_018402905.1 Glandirana rugosa | reverse complement strand
AAATTTTTTTTTTATATTTCATAAAAAAGTACATTTGTTTTTCACAGTCTTTTCTGAACCACCAAGTTCACCAATCTTCTCACCCACTACAACCCGTATTTTACGGTCCTGGCCAGTTTCGGGGTAGTTTACTGGGGTAAAACCTTTCATCTGTGGGGTTCGTACAACTCGGGTAACTTATAAAATAAGAAAACAGTGTTAACCGACTTATTACTGTATTTTTTTTATCTGTTTCAACAGTGACTTTAATATATATAATGAGTGTGTACGGTACCCATATGTGACACACGTCTTAATAATCCGTTTACTCATAAAACTGGTGTAGTAGGAGAAATACGTACAAGGTAGTAGGCTTTCGAGCCTATACAGCTTGGAGTAAGACAACATGCATAAAGAGGATGATGTGGTCAAAATACTCATTTGCCTAATAATTCTGCACACAGTGTATACCCATGGCATGTGTGAGTAATATATATAATTTCAGTGACAACTTTGTCTATTTTTTTTATGTCATTATTCAGCCAATTGTGACAAAAGAATAAAATATTCAATGGGCTCAACATGCTTGGGGTGTCTACTTTCCAAAATGGGGTCATTTGATGGGGCTTTGACCGGTCCTGGCATTTTATGCCCAACATCACCCACTCTTCTAACCACTTGAACCACCAAGTCTTTTCTGACACTTTTTGTTTACATGAAAAAATACTTTATATTTTTTTTTTAAAACAGAGCCCCTACAGATTAAAATGGTGGGTGTTGCAATTTTTTTTTTCATAAAGTATTTGCGCAGCAATTTTTCAAACGCAATTTTTAGGGAAAAAAAAACACTTTTTTTAATTTTAATGCACAAAAACACACTATATTGCCCAAATGTTGGTGAAATATAAACAATGATGTTAGGCCGAGTACATAGACACTAAACATGACATGCTTTAAAAATTACGCACACCCATGCAGCGGCGACAAACTATATACATATTTAAAAGCCTTTACAGGTTACCAATTTAGATCTGCAGAGAATTACTGCCCTCAATCTGACGTTTGTGGTGATACCTCACATGCATGGTGCAATTTGTTTACATATGACACGAGACCGACGCTTGCGTTCACCTTTGCGCGCGTGCACGGGGGGATAGGGGTGCATTTTTTTTAATTATTCATTTTGCTTTTTATTTTATTTTTACACTGTCCCTTTCATTTTTTTTAAATCATTTTTATTGTTATCACGGGGAATTTAAATATCCCTTAAAAATAGATAGTGTCGCATATTTTTTTTTAAATTTGGGGTCTATTACACTCTACATCTCTCCTCAGCCCTTAAAGCATCTGACCACACCAAGATCGGTGTGATAAGATGCTTTCCCAATTTTTCAATGCCGCTGTTTATATCCGGCGTAACTAAAGTCAGGAAATGCTTGTAGCCTCCGGTTTCTTAGCCCATAGAGATGATTGGAGCCATTCTATTCGTCGATCAGCTCTATGGTCAGCTGGTGGAACCACCGGCTGCATTCTCATGTCCCCCGGTGGAACAGGAGAGCCTGAGAAAACCAATCAAAGACCAGCAACATACTAGAACGTCGCTGGTCCTTGTTGGGCATATGTTGTAATGTTCTTTTTTTTTCATGCAGCCTGTGGGTTAAATGAAAAAAAATAAATAAATCGGAGGGTATGCCCACCATTAGAAAACCGTCATTCATCCACCCACTTCGAATAGTGGGCATGGCCCCTTTTTAAAAATATATACCGGAGCAAAGGTGCAATCTGCCCCAATTTCCTCCCACTGCCCCTAAGCTCCGGTATATATATGCTCTTTTTTTAACTGTGGTGGTCAAATCACCTCCAACAACGCTGGAGTCATTGCGTATGTATGCTACGTATGATGGTAGCTGTTGCTGTCACCATAAATAAATCAGTGCTGTAGATGAATGGCATACCTAAAAAGCAAAAAATTACATTCCTGCTAAGAAGAAAACATTATAAAACATTACAGGAAACATTATAAAAATATTACATACCTGCAAAGAAAACAGTAACCAAACATTACCGGTATGCATAAAAAACATTAACAAAAGAGAAAGCAATAGAAAAAGAATAGAGAGAAAATAAAGATAGAAAAACAAGAAACTTACAACTGGTTTAAGCTTTTATTATTTTATATATTTTTTTTGTTTTTATAACTTTTTTTATTTTTTTGATGTACGCTTTTTTTTAACAGTAAAGGTTAGGGTCTCTAAAAATGTGGTGACATCTTTGGAGACCCTGTGACAGTGTGCCCTATTCCTGTGTAGTGCTGTACCCTATGCTAATACTCAACTAGTGTATGGTAGCCCTGGAAACAGTCACTAATGCAAAGACCAGGCTGGTCAGGACAGGAGGGACAATAAAAGCGGGTGTCACGCCTGTATCTGTGTCATCAGCAGACACAACATCTTTTTTGGGGGTCGTGGTTGGCAGGGGTACCAGGAATGGTATGCGGAAAATGCCGCCCATGCAGCCGGCTCATTGCATTTGGATTGGGAACATGGGGTGCAGCACCATCTGGAAAAAGAAGGGCTCTGACGATCTCTTCCTAGAATTGAAGAAGAGATCCAGTCCGTCCTGACGCTTTGTATAGAACATAAGTGTTCAGCATAGCTAACTAGAATAATTATACAGACACCTTTTAGATTGTAAGCTCTAACAAGCAGGGCCCTCTGATTCCCCTTGTACTAAATTGTGATGTAACTGTACTGTCTGCCTTCATTTTGTAAAGCGCTACGCAAACTGTTGGCGCTATATAAATCCTGTATAATAATAAGTGTTCAGCGTAGCCAATTGGAATAAGTATACAGACACTTTTTTGTACCAGCGTCTGGTCTTACGAGCAATTAGGTAAGGCGCCAATAACTGGTAGTTGAGGTCCTTTGTAAAAAAAACTGTTCATTCATGGGCATCCCATAATCATCCCTTCCATCCAAGTTTAACCCCCTAATAAAAAAACAAAAACAAAGAGCCAGCCTGTTTTCTGACTCCGGATGCAAGCGAGGAGTGTGATTGAGGGCAGTGTGAGCAGGTGAATCACAATTTCCAGCAAACCCTGCGAGGTCATGTCTACAAATGATATTAAAAAGTAAGGATCCCAACACTGAACCTTGGGTAAGAATCATTAACCACTACTCTATGAATTTGGCCTTTTAGCCAGTTTTATATCCATTTACAAACTGATCTTTCCAAGCCTGTAGATTTTACCTTACCCATTAGCCGTGTGTGGGGAACGGTATCAAACGCTTTTGCAAAATCTAAGTAAACCATGTCTACAGCCACCCCTCTGTCCAAGCTTTTACTTACCTCCTCATAAAAATAAATCAGGTTTGTTTGACAACTTCTGTTTTTCATGAATCCATGCTGTCTGTTGCTTAAAATATTTTTTTCCAGAAAGAACTCGTCTATGTGGTCTTTTATTAAACTCTCCAATATCTTCCCGACTATAGAAGTTAAACTAACAGGTCTATAGTTACTTGGTAAAGACTATGATCCCTTTTTAAATATGGGCACCACATGGCCCTACGCCAATCCAGTGGTACTATTCCAGTCATTAACGAGTCCCTAAAAATGAGATACAATGGCTTTGAAATGACAGAGCTCAATTCTTTTAGGATTCGTGGGTGGATGCCATCTGGTCCAGGTGCTTTGTCCACCTTTATTCTGTCTAAATATTTCTGGACCATTTCACTTTTGAGCCATTGTGGATCATTTGGGGCTGTGTCACTACCACCCCCATTATGGACATAAGCTCCCCGATGCTCCTTTGTATACACACAGCTGAAGAAAGTATTCAATAAATTTCCCTTCTCGTTGTCCCCAGTCACGCACTCTATATTATTTTGTAAAGGGCCTACATGCTCAGACCTGACTATTAATATATTTGAAGAATTTTTGGGGGGTTTTCCTACTATTTTTTGCAATCTCTCGTTCGTTTTGAATTTTTGTGTCCTTGATTTCCTTTTTACATATTCTGTTATATTCTTTGTAACATTTAAAAGATGATAGTATTCATTCATTGTTATATTTTTTAATAGCTCTTTTCTTATCATTTATAACTTTTTTAACTTTGGCAATGAGCCACATAGGTTTTATTTTTAGCATTTTAAACGTATTGCCCATGCAAAAATACTTTGTAGTGAGTTCGCATACAGTATTTTTGAAAAATTAAAAAGTAAAAGAAAACCCTTCCCCAGAAAAGTAATAGATGGGGAATCTTCCAATGGGAACACTAGTTCTGGTGACCTGTGGGTCCCCAAGAAATTCCTTTAATTTGCAAAGATTTCCTCTCACTTCCTGTTTGGCTATGGGACAGGACGCGAAGGGAAATCTCCGCAATGGAACACAGATGGCGAAAAATAATCTGACAGGGGTTATAACCCTCCCTTGCTCTATCCAAAATGAAAAAAAAGTTTTGCCCATAGTTTTACTTTGTGTTTTTTATGTTTCCCATATTTGTTTGTTGCTAAGAGTAAATGAAATCATGTTATGGTCACTGCTATCTAGATGTTCTTTTATATGAATATTGGTAATAAGCTCTGCATGGTTTGAGATTATCGGGTCTAGCAAAGCGTCATTCCTAGTTGGGCCTCAATAAACTGGACCATAAAATTGTCTTGTAATAGGTTTATACATTTTTGCCCATCAACTGTCCCAGCAGTGTCATTACTCCGGTCAATTTCCGGGTAGTTAAAATCCCCCATTATTATCACTGTCCCAGCCCTTGCAGCCCTTTCCATCTATGCAAGGAGCCCAGTCTCCAACTCCTCTTTAACACTGGGAGGTCTATAACAAACTCCAATGATAACCTTTGTAGTATGCACACCCATGTACAGATCTACCCATAATGCTTCAGACTCATCACACTCTCCGTCAACAAGGTCCTCTTTCACACTCGCTTTGAGATCACTTCTCACATAGAGACAGATACCTCCACCCCTTTCATTTTACCCTGTGCTTGCCAATAAGGGTTTCTCCTCCATTTGTATCATGTGTTTTTTTGCATTTTTGGTTGATATCTTGTCTCTATCATTTAATATACACCTATGATAACAATTATAGACCCTTCATTTCTTTGTAAGTGGGAAAACTTACAAAATCTGTAGGGGATCAAATTATTATTTTCCCCACTGTATATACCTTAGTTCAGAGCACCTCTCAGCATTTAAGTGGCTGAGAAACCCCGCTGACATCAGCCGGTAGAAGGGGAGGAGAGGAGGAGAAGTCAGCCATGTAAGTGCCGAGCAGCATTTTGAAATAAGGTATACATCTACATATTTTTTGTAAAGCACATACAGTGGGGAACATAACTGAATGGAACAAAGGGGATTCCATTAACAAAGAACAGTTATTGTAGTTGCAGGATGGGAGGGGCAGGCACTGACACTAGCTGACAAACAGAGAGGGGGACAGAGAGACAGCGAATGATGGAGGCACGTAAACTGACTACGGTATCATGGCTCAGCAGCCATGATAAAAGTGGTCAGTTTACAGAGGGGAGGGAAACACCAGGTAGGATCAGCCAGGTATTTTAAGTGATACAAAGGGACAAATTACACAGCACAAGCACTGTGCTGTTATGCATGCTTTAAAGGAACAGGATCCATTTTTTTAGGGTTGCAACCATTTTAAGCTAGGCCATTGTTTGTATGGATGTGTGCTTTACCGCAAGAATCTGAAACTGGTATCACCTGAGAGCTCTGGACCCATAGGAATGCTAAGAAGAGTTAATGAGTGTTGATGATCTTATGACTCTAATAAGATATTGTGAGCTTTCGGTATTCCTTGCTTGTGTGCCTCAGTAGAGCATAGCCAATTCCTGTCCTATGGCCTTCTACATCCCTAAAGGGGAATTGAGATTGAAAACAATATAAATGGACTAGAAATGAAATAGATCTTTAATGATAATTTTTCCAGTGTGATTACAAACACAGGTCTTGTCAGCAGCTGGTGGTCTGGCAGCTTCTGGAAGATTGTCATAATGACCATTCCCCCGGGACAGAAAGTGCTGGAAAATATTGTTGGCACCAGGATGCAAGGAGATCTCTTCTCACGGGGAAACCTGTTTAGGTGACAATGGATTTCTACTTACTTCATGTAGTATTCAAGGGGCAGAAAGGGGAAATCTTCCCAGCAGGACACATACACCCAGGGCAGGGACAAGGGGGGTGGGCAGCTGACCCAGGCACTGTGCTTGGCGGCACCCTGCTGATCATTTGTCCCTCTTCTCACTGACAGGAGTCACTTTTGTCAGAAGGAGCAGGAGCCTGCTTGTAGGTGGGGTGTAGCAGGGTGCAGTGGCAATGATACACTTTGTCCCAGTGCAATAAAGAACTTATATTGAAATAATGCAAAGACATTTCACAAACAACCCAGTTGGAAGGTAGCTCAGCCAGGAACACTTACAGGTCCAACAGCATGTAGAGGACAGGTTTCAGTCCAACTGACAGTGTCTGATGAAAGGGGCAGAATGCAGCCTGACCGTCTTGTGACTAACAGGCAAATGTCCAGAGAGGTTTAAACCCTACGCTTTCCCTCCTCATCAGAAAACTTTTACCTACCAGACTGGGCACCTGTCCCTACTCTATGAGAGTAAAGAAATGTCTCAGCACACCAAGGATTCCTTAATAGGGTCCAAAGCTTTATTCACATGGTCACATAGTCCAAATATGACAAGGAATACATAGGAATCCTTGGTGTACTGATGACATTTGTTCACTCTGACTGTCTACGGCCTATGGTCATTACAGCAACATGTGCGTTTTGTCCCTAATCTACCAACTCGCAAAATGTGTGCCATACCTGAGAGCCAGGGCCTTCAAAAAATGCTATCCCTAACCCAAATAGCTGCTGAAGTCACATAGGGCAGCAGAATCCAATAGTATAGCTTTCCCATTGACCCAGGAAACCAGAGGAACCCTGTTTCTCTTGACTTCCTCCCCAACTACAATGCTGCTGTGGAAGAGTGCCACCTGCAGTAGAGAAAGTAGACTGCACCTGCCTACATGCTGTGAGAACACACCCTCAGGGGCACCACTGGGGAGTGAGGAAAGACTGCCCTTCTAGTACTGGCATCTCCTGTACTCCAGTACTTTCTATTCAGTAGGAGTTACTAAGTGTTCTATGGGTTGCTTAACAACTCCCCTCTTAGCCCATTATCTCCTCTGCCTGTAGGGGTGGGGACTGGAGGTGACCATCTTCATCAGGCACACTGGATAACCTTGTGCCAGCACTGCATATACCAAACAAAAACCTACCAGAGGTTTTAATTATCACTCATTCCATGCAAAACTAAAAAATACAAAAGTTTGTGGTTTTAGATACACTTAAGCAAAATCCTAAAATTAGTAATTCACCTAAACCTTAAAGCTAAACTCCAGGCAGATATATAACATATATACACAAGAGAATGTAAGCAACTTTGCAATTTTAATATACAGGGTGGGCCATTTATATGGATACACCTTAATAAAATGGGAATGGTTGGTGATATTAACTTCCTGTTTGTGGCACATTAGTATATGTGAGGGGGGAAACTTTTCAAGATGGGTGGTGACCACCCATTTGTGCTACAGTTGTGCTAGCCAGGTTCTGATGGTCTACTGCTCCCAGCCCATCATCTTCCAGGCTACTCAGGCCTACCGACTGGTTCCTCCGACTTCCACAGACAGTCCACTCTCTCTTCTCAGCCTGCTCCAGCCTTTCTGTTCAGCTCCCAGGATCTGTCACTCACCAACGCCAGTGGATCCTTTAAAGAGACTCTCAGTAGCCTTTCTGTTGTTCTCCTGCTCCCTTGTGCTGCTCCAGGATCCAACTCCACTCCTGCCTGCACCCGAGCCACCAGGCCTCAAGGTCACCCCCACCAGACTGGGGGCTCCCCAGTGAGGCCTCCAACCTCAGCTACATCTCCACTCTTCCACCCGACACTCTCCTCCCCCCAGCTGGGCAGATCACAGTATTTAAGGAGGCCTGCCCCCTGCCAATACAAGTTTGGGATTGGTCAGGGCTCCTTAACATACTTCAGAAAGTGACACCTCCTCTTCCATCCCCTTTTCCAGAGCCTTCTAGAAACAAAGAGGAAGAGTATCCAAGGGGTGTTCCTTCCTGCAATCTCCAGCTCTCCCTGGCCAAATCAAAATATTCAGGCCTGCACTTTCTGTCAGGGCTGACTAAATTTGCCTCTCCTAGCAAAAATCAACTACAGAAATCACCTATTACTATGGGGGTGCTACACTCACTCCTCCCTCCCCCCTAAATATCAGCTGGTCCCCAGCTGAAAATGTATAAAAAATAAAAAAAAAGCTCCTGGGCCTGAGAGCAAGGGCATCCCAAATTCAGAAGTGGGAAGGGGGGAAAAGGGAACAAACTTGGATGGGGAACTGTCCAAATACTTTAAGTACAAAAATATAGCAATACCATCTCTGAAAATTATTCACACTGTACAGTATAATACATTCCTAGCTACAGGTCCCTACAACTAGCCAGATACGAATATAATATACATTCCTGGACCAGAGCACTTTTCCTGGAAGAAAAGCACTCCATCCACATAATTGTAAGTATGTTGTTGACTCTCGACGGATGAGGATGAACAGCTGTTCCATCCTTGGGATCCTAAGAGAATGGAGAACAACTAACTACAACTATATACAAACATGTCTATTGAGAGAGGGTTATAAGCATCCAATAGAGCAAGAAATCAAAAAAAATGTATTTTCACCTGCCTGCCCTGTCAGTGAGGGGTTATGATCTCACTGCAGGTAAGTCAAAGATTAAAAGTTCTTCTTTAAGGTTCTTGGTGGGAGGGCCCCTCCCCGGACAACAGGCCCCAAAGAAGTAATAAAGAGGGCAAACCTCACCCAAGTGTCCTTCCAATGGGCAAGTCTCTTCCACTGGGGCACAGGCTGGCAGGCTGTTTTTTTCCTGCAATCAGGAGGAGATGAACACTCCGCTGCTCACCAACAGCCAATGAAATGGACCTACACCGGCTGCAATTCCCCCAGTTTGTCAGATGTAGTAATGGGGATCGGGCAACCTCTTCTGGCCTCCCCCTTCCACTCGAATAGAAATAAACTCTTTGCGGGTTGGTTTGGCTCAATCACCATCACACATTCTCTCCGAATAGCAGGCCCAAGGCTCTTCTCCTTCCATTCCATGAACCTCTCCCAACAGCTGCTATCAGGTCCCCGCAAAGGTTTCGGTACATGAAGATACTCCCATGTCATTTAGTCTTCCCACTCCTCCCTAGAGCTCTCGACAATGTCCATGACATGGGATGGGACATAAGGGTAAGTCCAGGCCCCACTCCAGAGCAACCCATCGCTGCACCTCCCGCTGATACCAGGAGAGCCTGGGTAGACTTTTAATTTTCCCTCTCCCCGGTAAAATGTGGGTGTCAGAAGATTTCAGCACCATCTGACGGTAGGTGACTGCCCTGGTCTGGGTGGTGGAAGACTTGTTGTAGAAGGTATGGTTGCTGGCACTGGGGATTCCTGCTGCAGTCTTTGAATCCTGATGGGGCTCCGACTCATCCCCATCTGAAAAGAATAAGGCATGAGAACTCCCCATCTCCTGCTCCTCATCAGATTCCTCACTTGGGGATGACCACTCCACCAGGTGCTCCATGCTTCCAAATTCTGCCAGCAGTCTGGGTGACCGCCAGTCTATGGACCTGTCCCTGGCATCCTCGCTCGGCTTGACAGGGGACGCCTCTCCCTCAACTAATGACTCCGGCCTAGCTGGGATGCCTATGGGTTGGGACTCGGCCGGAATTTCAGGGACCCTGGATTCCCGCTTAACAGTACTCATGGTCTCCAGGTCCCTGATCAGGCCGCAGGCCACGATAGCCTCTTCTTCCCCTCTGTCCTCTGTGTTCGCGGGTGAGTCACTAGGCCGCAACTCTACCCTGCCTTTGCGTGGTGTCACTAGGCACGATCCGGCCTTCCGGGACTTCTGCGGCTGTGGATGACAAAACCCTGATTGCTGGTCCACCAGTTAGTATTGTGGCTCCTGCGATGTATATATCCGCCGGGTTAACGGTCCGTCACAATGGCCACACCGGGCCCAGGCAGTGACCTCCGCGGTGAGTATCTGGCAGCCCAGGCAGGTGAGACACAGCTGCTCCATCCCTTCGATGACTCACAGGGAGAGTACCCTACAAGGCTCCAACCGGACCCCCCATATCTATCAGAGTCTGCTGCGGCCGATCTGGCAACCATGTTAGTGCTGGCACAAGTCGCCCACCTTCTGCCATCTCTCTCTCCTTGTGGTGACTGCAGCTAGCTGCAAGCGCTGAGACTCTTCCAGGGTGTGGTGCCGCCCCCATGTTACCAGACAAACTGACGCCAAAAGTCCTGATAAGTAGGCTCGCTGCATGTCATGATGCTGTAACCCCTTGTGTGAAGGACAAAACTTTACAGACATGCTGACACTAGCAGAACTTGTCCAGACTTGCTGACCTTGCCAGTGGTTGCTGGTAGCAACAGTAATTTGAAGTATACCAGAAAAAACACAGCACTTAAAAATTTCAAATATATGTGCTAATAAATATACTAAATACAATGTGAAGCAGGTGCTATAAATATATAAGTAATACAAAGTAAGATTAACTACATCCGTGATAGTAAAAGCAGCGCTAGAGTTAAATTAATACTCTCATATGAATAATTCATGTGCAAAATAGCTTGTGCAAAAAAGTGCTAGTGCAGAAATATAAACACGATAGTGCAAAAGATAAAGTCCTTTTGAGGTAAAGCAGCTCCAATGTTACAAAACTGTATCCTTCACCACTGGTCACCACATGCGTGTGCACACATTGGGGGCTCACCAGAACTTAAGGAAATAACAGCCCGTCATTCAGCAGAAAAAACCCTCATAGTGTATTTCTTTAAACATGACGACCCGAGGCGAATCATTGTACCGGCGGCTGGGACGCTCAGGAGTTGGAGGAGAGGAGCAGTTGAAGGCCGGGCGGTAGGAGGCTTGTGTTAATGCAACTGGCAATTGAAATATGATTTTAATGTAAGCGCAACCTTTGTTGGAATAAAGTATTCTGTTTAAAGAGATACACTATGAGGGTTTTTTTCTGCTTATCTCCCATGATTACCACAATTGGAGAGTAACTAACCCTTATGGTATTGGTCCTTGAAGACGGATTTGGGATGAGATCCCTTTTTCTGAATGACGGGCTGTTATTTCCTTAAGTTCTGGTGAGCCCCCAATGTGTGCACACGCATGTGGTGACCAGTGGTGAAGGATACAGTTTTGTAATATTGGAGCTGCTTTACCTCAAAAGGACTTTATCTTTTGCACTTTACATACATTGTTTGCACTATCGTGTTTATATTTCTGCACTAGCCCTTTTTTGCACAAGCTATTTTGCACATGAATTATTGATATGAGAGTATTAATTTAACTCTAGCGCTGCTTTTACTATCACGCATGTAGTTAATCTTACTTAGTAATTTGAAGTAGCCACTGTTTTGCTGGAAAGCACATTTTTAACACAGTCTCTCCCCTTAGGAAAAAGAACAGTCCCAGGCATACTTTACTGTAAGCAGGAGCCGGAGCGAAAAGTTCAAGATGCCCAGCTATTTCAGGTTGCTGCACATATTTGTAATCCAGTGGGTGATATCCAGCTTTTGCAGATCGCTGGACATATTTGTAATCCATGAGCGCAATCGCCCGGTGTGTTTGTCACAGGTAACGGCACGTGGTAACAAAGTCACTGAATTGCAGGATAAGGTAAGTGTCCACCCCAGTGCTGGTTGGAGCAACTGGGTAAACAGAAACGGCAATCCCGTTGGTTGCTATGGACAACGGCACACTTGTAATAACTTTGCTGTTTAGCAGGCAAACACACAAGTCCTTCCCCCGGGTTCAGTTCACATTGACAATAGAACAATTACAGTTCCCTGGCTCAGTTCTCTTGCAGTTTGCTAGGGGCACGACTGGCAGCTTTACAGGTGAATCCCAGACGAGCCCCCAAATGTAGCCAATGGCCCCCTTAGGGGTGGCTGGTAGATGTGGTTCACCTATCTCTCTGCCCTCAGTCACACAATTTTCCATGCATCCGGAGTCACGGAATAGGCCAGTACTTTGCTTTGTTGTTATATTGGGGCAATAAACTTGGATAGAGTAATGATGACTGTGGGATGCCCAGTAAATCAATTAGTGGGATCTTCTCTCCTGCACAACGCTTGCATCTTAACTGTTAGGCCTGAAAGCTACAGGTAAAGAAAAAATGTTTAGGCTTTAGAACCACTTTAAAGCTGACGTATGGCCAAAACTATTTTTTTTTGCATTTGCACAGCGCATTTATGTAACTGCCAGGGGAGGAACAAAGAGGAGTGACAGCTGTAAGTCTGCTGGAGCTGTTGATATCACAACCAAGACCCCAGTGTTAAGGCTTTTGGATGTCCACACTATGGGGGCTTTTAACATGCATAAAATACATTAAATGCACATATAAGATTGTTGGAGAAATAAATGGTCTAGTGTCAGGCTCTCTTAAAATGACTGTCACGTACAATTTGTTTTTCCTACGCAGAGAGACTCATCATTACAGTTTACTCTGAAGGGAAAACAAGATCCTAATTAACCGCTTAACAACCGCCCTATAGACAAAAGACGTCTACAGGGCGGTTGCTTAATTCTGGGAGGACGTCTATTGACGTCCTCCCAGAATCGCGGGTCCCGCGCGCCCTGCGGGGCGCGCACACGGGACTGTCGGTACTCCCCGGCAACAGGGGACCCGTCCGCACACAGATCGCGGTAAACGGCCAATAGCGGCGGCCGTTTACCACGTGATCGCTCCATCCAATGATGGAGCGATCACAATGTAAATAGAAAAAGTTCATGGAAGGTTCATCTCCCTCCTCTCCTCACACCGCTGCAGCGTGTGAGGAGAGAGAGAGAGTTTGAACCTTCCACTGTGAGTAAAAGACATTTTCATTGTGCCCTGAAGTGCCCAGCAGTGCCCAGCAGTGCCCAACAGTGCCCCACAGTGCCCAACAGT
>BLSH010501542.1:532345-546398 GCA_018402905.1 Glandirana rugosa | reverse complement strand
AAATTAGTGGCGACCCAAAAAATAAAAAACGCGATATTAATTTTTTTCTGGCTTTTTAAACATTTTTTCACTTAAAAAGAAGCAAAGACAATATTTTAAATCGTTTAATCATTAAAAATAAGTATTTAAAACCGGATTTAAATATGACGATGGATAGAAACTATTTTTTTTTTTTTTAACACATATAATAAACCAGGAACACATTCAATATCTCAGATGTTCGATACCACGGTTAGTGACTTTTAACTAGTGAGGACTAGTTTGGACTACATGACTGGTGGATAGAGTAAAGAACTCTGGGATTGTTCGGTCCAAATATGACAATTTTGTGAAATTAAAAAAAAAAAAAAAAAATGTAGTTTTGCAAAGAATTGTGGGAAAAAAATGAAGACTTCAAAAAACTCACCATGCCTCTTACTAAATAGCTTGGAATGTCTACTTTCCAAAAAGGGGTCATTTGGGGGGTATTTTACTTTCCTGGCTTGTTAGGGTCTCAAGAAATGAGATAGGTGGTCAGTACATCAGGTTTGATCAGGAGTGATCAATTTTCAGTGATTGGCACCATAGCTTGTAGACTCTATAACTTACACAAGGACCAAATAATATACACAATTTTTTTTTTTTTTATCAAAGATAGGTAGCAGTATAAATTTAGGCCAAAATTTATGAATAAAAATTACTAATTTGCTAAATTTTATAACAGAAACGAAGAAAAATTCACTTTTTTACAAATTTTTCGGTCTTTTTTTAATTATAGCGCAAAAAATAAAAAACCCAGCGGTGATTAAATACCACCAAAAGAAAGCTCTATTTGTTTGAAAAAAGGACGCAAATTTCATATTGGTACAATGTTGCATGACTGAGTAATTGTCATTCAAAGTGTGAGAGCGCTGAAAGCTGAAAATTGGTCTGGTTGTTAAGGGGGTTTAAGTGCCCAGTTGTCAAGTGGTTAATTACCACTACATTTAATTTCACAAAGAACACCAAAACCCACAGAGTATTTTAGGTCATTCTATAATGCTTTTCCGTGCTTCTAGCTTATGATAGTTCTGATTATAACAGCCACGGCAAAAATCAGCAACAGCTTTGTGTAATTATTCTTCAGCAAATATGAGATATTATATAACGAGCATTCTTAAAAATGACAAATCACTGCAGCCAAGGCTCGTTCACTGAGAAGTAAAATCATTGCTTACTGTCAAAATTCAGGTGATTTTATTGTGATTTCTATCTTTTTTTTTGCAATGTCAATATTTCAAAAGATTTGAGTTTAGGTGATACATTTTAAAGAAGGCAAATAAAATGTAAGTTCATCTTTACAGAAAATCTGTAAGGCGTCCTTACACTGGACCCCCTCCACATCCCTGCCCAGTCCCACTGTACTGTAGTCTCGCGATCCTGCTCTGTCAGGCACCGGCTTAACCGGTCCAAGGATTTGAAATCCTCCTGGAATTCTCTCCTCTCATTACTGACAGGATGGACTAAATGGATTCTGATTGATCAGCATTATCCATGACAATATCCATGCCAAGAAAAGTCAAGGTATAAGGCCACTTTCACACTGCACACCCGTGCAGAGCGGCCGTGGTCGCGGTAAAGACCTGCTTGTTTTAGCGGAGTTTTACCAGCGCTGCAGCCCCGCTTTTGAGTCGGGGGGTTAAAAAGGGGTTAAAAGCGCCGGTTAGCGCCACTGCCAAAGCACTGTGCTGGCGCTTCAGCAGCGGTGCCCATTCATTTCAATGGGCAGGGCGGTGTAGGAGCTGTATATACACCGCTCCCGCACCGCCCCGAAGAAGCTGCTTGCAGAACTTCTGTGAACGCCCCACAAGCACCCGCTTGGAATGGGCAGGAGTTTTGAGGCAGTTTTCAGGCGTGATTTAGAGGCTATTTCTAGCGCTAAAACTCCTGAAAACTGCCTCAGTGTGAAAGTGGCCTAATAGGTGCTAGGAAAATGGTCAAGTATGGACAAGTTTGTTTGCTCTTGAGTGATCTGCTGGTCTGTGCAACCTTTACATGGACGGCTCTGACCAATTAGAATGCCTCTTGTCCATACATGCTGAGAGGTATGGAAAGGGGATTAAGCTGTGGGATTTCAAATCCTGGGACCAGTGAAGCGGTGTTCCTGTGCCTGACAGAACAGGATAGTGGGACTACAGTACAGTGGAATAGGGTTGCCACATCATCCCTTTAATCCAGGACACATATTAATTAGACAGGTTCTGTGGTTGATTAAGGTGGTAATTAAACTCATTTGGTGCCTTATCTGCATTAAATTAGCCTCAGAACCTGTGTAATTAATATGTGTCCTGGATTAAAGGGATGATGTGGCAACCCTACAGTGGAACCCGGGGGGAGGGGATGGGGAGGGGGTCCAGTGTAAAGTCACTTTACAGATTTTCTGTAAAGATGAACTTACACTTTAAGCCCCACTCCAGTCTGCTGCTGGCCCAACCCTCCCCCCTATAACTAATGCTGCCATAGAAAATAAAAGAAGAAAACAAAAAAAAGACAATCTGCTCATTTAACATTTAGCTAAGTTCATGATAATGTGAAGCTCTAGGCTTCTCTTTCTTTGTACAAGAAGCAGGGTCTTTCCTTGGGTATCTACATCACTACCTGCACAGCATGGAAACTTCCTATTGGCTGTCCAGCAGCAGGGTTCTCTCAAGATCCAGAAGACGAGTCTCAGCGGTGAGGTCAACAAATCTATGCATTAGTGGGTGTCATATGCATTGGTGTCCTATGCGGTGTGGTACACATGGCTTACATAGAGCCAGCTGTCAGTTTCATCTGGAAGAGAAGGATTACTGCAGATCCTTCTCCCTCTGCACACTGTATCCTAGGAACAGCAGCTATCGATCTACTGAAAGTCATGTTGCGCTCTTTGTGTGAATCCAGTGTTGTTTCTCAGTAAATAGAATTGACTTGCTTTGTTCCTTATTTCTATTAGGTGGTAATGCATGCTGTAATATCCAGAAGCAGTAAGGAGTATGGAAGTGGAGCTTGATCTTTCGTCGCTGAACGCACAGGGCCCTAAACATGGGTACCACCTGTTGCAGTGTTCAGCCTTGTCCAGCTGCAGCCTGTCACAGATTTTGATAGGCTACCTACAGCAAAGCTGGACTCCTGTTTTACTTGGGTGCGCTAAAACACAGAGAGGGACGCACTGGTCTTAGATGGCCTGTGTGCAAGCCATCTAAAGGGTGAGGAAAAGGTTTATTTAAAGTAGACTTGGAATGTTGAAATGTGTTTTTTTTTAAAGTTAATGTTTAATTGATACAAAGTGTAAGCTGTATGATAGATTGCACAGACCAGCAGATCACTCAAGAGCAAAAAAACTTGTCCATACTTGCCCATTTCCTAACACCCATTATACCTTGACTTTTCTTGGCCTTGTCATGTTGTACACCATGTATTTTGTCTAACAACATCTGTTGGGGGCCTGGTCCAAATATAGCCTAGTTTTAAAAAAAGATTGGTACAACTTGTCCACGTAAATAATTCATAACACTGGGACGAATATTTTTTCCAAACGATAACAAACATCTTTTTTTTCAGTGCATGACATTTGGAGTAATAAGATGAATTATTGTTTCGCTTGGAGAAAGGAGAGTTCTTGCGGTTTCTTCCACGATTTTCATGTTCCCAGAATCACAAACAATATAGAATGGTTTGTACCCGTTTTTCCTTTGAACCAGTGAACACGGGAAAGGTTTGTTTTTCCTGAACCTGAAACAAGTGTGATCAAAGAGCTCTTACATAACTCAGCTAATGCTGCTTAAAGTACACCTGTATTCATAATATAAATAGCCAAGTATTAGTAGTGATAATGCTATACAGATATACAATGTTTCTTGCAGGTTTCTTGTAAAAGTCTTTGCTACAGCCCCACCCCTGCCTCCATATGACAGCACTTGGCCTTGGCAATAGGGCTGCACTGTCTGTAAAGCCCACCCCCCTCCCCCATCCCATGCCCAAAATACACTATATTACCAAAAGTATTGGGGCGCCTGCCTTTACACGCACATGAACTTTAATGGTATCCCAGTCTTAGTCTGTAGGGTTCAATATTGAGTTGGCCCACCCTTTGCAGCTATAACAGCTTCAACCCTTCTGAGAAGGCTGTCCACAAGGTTTAGGAGTGTCTATGGGAATGTTTAACCATTCTCCCAGAAGCGCATTTGTGAGGTCAGTCACTGATGTTGGATGGAAGGCCTGGCTCACAGTCTCTGCTCTAATTCAAATACATCCCAAAGGTATCTTTATGGACCTTGCTTTGTGCACTGGTCCAAATCATTTGGTGAGGGGGGGGGGGGGGTTATGGTGTGGGGTTGGGCTTGGCCCCTTAGTTACAGTGAAGGGAACTCTTAAATCGTCAGCATACCAAGACATTCCAACTTTATGGGAACAATTTGCCGATGACCCTTCCTGTTCCAACATGACTGCACACCAGTGCACAAAGCAAGGCCCATAAAGACAGGGATGAGTGAGTTTGGGGTGGAGGAACTTGACTAGCCTGCACAGAGTCTTGACCTCAACCCAATAGAACACCTTTGGGATGAATTAGAGCGGAGACCTCGAGCCAGGCCTTCTCGTTCACATCATTGCCTGACCTTACAAAAGCGCTTCTGGAAGAATGGTCAAACATTCATATAGACACACTCCTAAACCTTGTAGACAGCCTGCCCAGAATAGTTGATGCTGTTAGAGTTGTGAAGGGTGGGCCAAATCTATATTGAACCATACGGACTAACATTGGGATGCCATTAAAGTTCATGTGCATGTTAGTCTAGGCTCACACCTATGCGTTTCTTACCACGTTTGCAGAAAGGCACTACACACCAGTTAACATGGTTTCCTATGGATGTAGTTCACATCTGTGCACTTTGCAGCATTGCATTTTTTGGAAAGGGTCGGGGACTTTTTTTCTCACTGCAGTTTGTGTTCTGCATGCAATAGACTTCAATGGAGCTGCACCAGAAATGCAAGTGTTGTTTTTTTACCGGAATTTTGCCACGCTTTGTGCTTTGTGTTTTTAAATCTGCCTAACAACAAATCCTGCCCCCCCCCCCCAAAAAAAAACACATAGGTGTGAACCTAGGGAAAGGCAGGCATCCCAATACTTTTGGTAATATAGTGTATGTGCCGCATTAGCTTTTGTAAGAGTTTTACCATAGAAAGTCAGGTAGTAGGAACTACTGTACACCAGGGGGAGGTCAACCTATTAGAAATAGGAGGCATCAAGTCCCATCCCTGACATCATTAAAGGCCCACATATTATATTTAGTATAAGTAATGTTGCAGAAACTGCAGACTTCCTGCGAGAGATGGTCAGAGGTTGTGGGCATGCATATTTCTTTGAGCTGAAGAAGGCCTGACTCAAACAAAGGTTTGTGGTTTAAGCAAAAGCTTGATATACTCCCTGCTCTTTCAAGTTGAAGCTCATGTGAGCAGGGATAAATAGTGGCAATTGATCCATAAAAAACATGGAACAAATGTCCCCATCCCACAGGGTGAGCTACACAGTAGTAATATTACACATTTAGATCAGTATATGGTGAGGTACATTTAAATGCTAATTTTGTGTAACAATGAGGCGCCACATGTGCTGATCTGAGTTGGCACCAAATGTACTCTTAAAAATATAAGTAAAGCCAAAACTTTTATTTTTAGTTTTTGATAAAGTGGAGATGGATTAGAACACTTGGTAGGTTTTTATTTCTACCTCCTCCCCATTAGGGGGATTCACCCTCTCTACTTGTCCTGTGTACCATTATCATTGAAAGCAAAAGAAAATCCCAATTTTTGGGTTGTCCCAAGAAAAACGATAGAAGGTAAATCTTCCAATGGGGGCACTAGTTTTGCTGACCTGGGGGTCTCCAAGAAATTCCCTTAATTTACAGGATTTTCCTCTCACTTCCTATCTTGGCTATGAGAGAGGAAGAGTAAATCTTCCCAATAGGACACAGATGGCAAAAATACTGACAAGGGTTATAACCTTTCCTTACGCTATCCAAAATTAAAAAAAAGGTTTGCCTATATTTCTACTTTAACCAACTCACGTCTGGACATGAAAGTGGTTTCCCTAAGAACATTGAGATCCTCTGGGGCTGGAGCTCCTCAGGGTACCTTGTGACTTTGGCCTCAGCTATGGCTCCCTCCTTTGTGTGAACTCAGCCCATGACAGATACCTGGCCTGGTCTAAGCAGTATTCTCCAGCTGTGATTTTACATACCCACTACAGGTCCTTACAGTAATGAGTCTCACAGCAGCCCACACAGATACAAGCCCATTACCAGGAGATGTTCCCAATACAGTTTAGAAGAAGAAAGCGATGTACCTGAGAGCAGTGGCGCTACTCTTGCTCTCCCTCCTCACTGGATTCAGTAGGAGCAGTGGGTAGCATTCGCTCCTGCTGCTATAAATCAAATCTGATGATGAAGGTGCAGGGCCTGAGCTGTATTTTGTGTGTCTATAGACACACACACAACCTAGCTCGACATCAAGCCTGTGCATGTGCCACAGAGCAGTTAGGTATCATATGTTTATTTAAAAAAAAAAACATTTCATTCACTTTCAGTGCCCCTTACTTATCACTGTTATCAGGGCTGGCCCAAGACATTGTGCTGCCTGGGTCCAAAAATGAAATGCTCCCCCCTCCACCCCACCCCCCAAAAAAATCACGCCCACCAAAAGGCCCCCACATCCATTATTTTATATATAAAATTAAATTTATCAGGAAGTCAGATTTACGTGCAACAGCAACTTGTCTATATGCAAAATTATATGGCATACCGTTATGTTCAATTCCAAGGGGCAGGCTAGGACAGTATAGGGGCAGACTAGGGTAGTAGACAGGCTAGGGTAATGTAGGGGCAGACTAGGGTAGTATATAGACAGGCTAGGGTAGTTTATAGAAGGCTAGGTTAGTATATTAACAGGCTAAGGTAGTATATGGACAGACTAGGACAGTATAGGGGTGGGCTAGGGTATAATATGAACAGGCCAAGGTAGTATATGGACAGGATAAGGCAGTATAGGGTAGTATATAGACAGGCTAGGGTAGTATAGGGGCAGGCGAGCGGCCAGGGTGAAGTTGCCCTCATGACACACTAAACTGCTGGAAAAAAATCTTGGTCGTTAATTTGCTGGATAAATAGAAGAGCAGGAAAGGCGGCCGTGGTTTAATTAGCTGCCCCTCTCAAAGTGCTGCCTGGGTCCAATGGACCCACTGGGACCCATGGTAGGGCCGGCCCTGACTGATATCCTACCTAATGGGAACTCCACTGGGCACATCATGCCCTTATTTGTATGGTATGGTTTACACCATAGGAAACCACCTGTCCCATCTGTGTAACAATCAATTGTTACTTTAAGTGATTAATTGCTAGTGATATCTGTAGTTAAATTGAGCTACTAAAAATCTCCCAATCAAAGTTACAAGCTCTGGACAATAAGCTGGATTCTGCAGATAATTATTCCAAATAACCATAATCACAGTTTATTTCCTATTGTATTGTAGCATTAATCTGGAATTTGATAGACTTGCTGGAACATGTTGCTTTAACTGGTGAACTACTGCATATCTACGTTTCCTTGTTAAGATATTCTTGTTGAAGGAAGCAGAATGTCATGTCAACCCCCAGTTCTGACAAAATCTGGATCATGTTTGTGCCCTAGGGAGAATTCCACCTTTTGCCATCTGCTCTGAGATAGAACATCCCTTTCAGGACAAACAATTCAGTGCTGCTCTTTACCAAAATGACTGCATGTTGCGAGCCAGTAAATGTTCCAGAGATGTTTTCAGCTTCCCCGAGCTATCGGTACAATTAATTATTATGCATTTTGGCAAACCAAAGAAATTGGCTGCATTTTGTATGTAATAATTGTATATTTTTCCTTGCAGCTGCAGGAAACATTGTGCCCTAGCATACTTTCCTTATGTAAAAACTTGTTTTGTTTGGAGACAAAACATATGCAGGTCACTATTATTTTCTTCGTTCTGGAGAAGGAACACAACAACAAGCATCAGGCATCTTATGTTAGAATCTGATAACGATTTTCCTCACCCTACTTTACCCTTCCCTTCTTGTGTTTGTTTAATCAGATGAACCAATGTTTCTTAAGGCCCGTAAAAACGGTGCGACGGTCGTATGAAACCGGTCATACGACCGCTTGTTGTACGATCATCCGCCCGTTAGTATACGCGATTAGAACAGCCGACGTGCGACGGTCATACAACAGGCGTTGGATGAGCAGAAGAGAAAACTTTTGTTGTACAACAAGCGGAAGTACGACCGTTGTATCGTGTGTACAGAGAAGTTGGTCCAACAAAGTTGTACTGTGCAAACCACGCATGCTCAGAAGTCAGGAACGCTCCGAATTGTCTGTTAGTGTAAACCTACGTTCCTAATTCACAAATTACATTCCCCTGAACTTCCTCTTTATACGCTCGTAACAGGTCACTACGTTCAGCTTGGTCGTATGATTGCTTAGTTTATGTCAGTATGCTAGATACAACAGCCAACATACGATTTGGACCGTTCGGTCGTACGACCGTTGCACTGTGTGTACGAGGCTTTAGTGTGGTCATGTACTTCTTCATAAATGCGGTTCAGGTGAGGATCAGCCCATCACTTGCTGCCAATGTCTCTCAGTGAGAAATGTGCGGCTTACCTTTCCTTTAAATTTCAAACCCAGCTTCAAAAAAAAAAAGGAACCATTCTCCAGTATGTTAAAAATGCATACCTGATCTACAGCGCTGTCCCCCCATAGACACTCCTAAACCTTGTGGACAGCCGTCCCAGAAGAGTTGAAGCTTTTATAGCTGCAAAGGGTTGGCAAACTCAATATTGAACCCTACGGACTAAGACGGGGATGCCATTAAAGTTCATGTGCGTGTAAAGGCAGGCGTACCCATACTTTTGGTAATATAATGTATATCAGTGCCCATAAAAGAGTGAATAAAAGCAATAGTGATCAAAAAGTGTGCATCTTATCACTCAAGTGAAAATGTCCAAAATAAACTAATAATTCAAAATATAATAGCTGTTCAAGATGACATTGTGTAGTGAAACTTCTAAAAAATAAAATATTGGAATCTTCAACCAAAGATCTTCTACCCCTGGGAAAAGGAAGAAAAACACCTCCACAATCACATCAATGTGTACATGTACCTTACCGAATATATATGACCGCCAATCAAGGAATGGTCAAAGAACGCTTGTTGTTGTGCAAAAAAAACTCAAAGTATCCAATAGTCTTCATCTGTTTTACATATACGAGTCACTCCTTCAACCAGAGGTCTTCCACCCGTGGGAAAAGGAAGGAAAACACCTCCACAATCACATCGGTGTGTACTTGTACCAGTGGCGGCCGGTTGTAAATTTTTTTGGGGAGGCGGCACACAGTATACCACTGGCCGGCGGCTTCCCCTGCTCAGCGGTGGCCTCCCTTTCCCCTGCTCTCCACAGGTCATCATGACGGCAGTGGCGACTTCCATTTCCTCCCTCCTCGGCGGCCAATCGGGAGTCTTCTCTTTTCGGCCAATCGGAAAACGAGTCTCACACTAGCTTCTGATTGGCCGGATTGAGGATCAGTGTTTCAACAGTGAATATTAATTCGCTGTTGTAACACCTGAGTGGGCTCATGGCGCAATGCTCTGCTCCAGGAGTCCACCCTATTTTGAAGCCTATTAGAGCCTATGGCTCTAATTAGGTGCTTCAAAAAAACACTCCCGCTGCTGTAATTCGGGCGCCCGGCATCCTGAAAGAGGCCTGACGCATGAATAGGGGGTGGCCGCGGCGGCCGTGGATAGATTCATGCTATGCATGAATCTATCTATTATACATATGGGGGGTGGCGCGGATAGAGGGGGCGGCGCCCAGGCACCCTTAATGGATGGGCTGCCACTGACATGTACCTTAATGAATATATAACCTTCTAGTTCTCCTTCTGTCTCATCAGACACAAATGAACTTCCCCAGGTAAGGACATCCCATAGGAACCATTGGGACTATATAACTTCTGTATACCGCACACATAAACCAATTTCACCTACGCTTATCGATTTATAAGTGAAGGCAAAGTCGGTTTATGTGTGCAGTATACAGAAGTTATATAGTCCCAATGGTTCCTATGGGATGTCCTTACCTGGGGAAGTTCATTTGTGTCTGATGAGACAGAAGGAGAACCAGAAGGGCTACTTCCTCTGGAGGTGACACAATCACACGGACTGCAGGCAGCACTACAAGAAAGCTCAGGGATATGGTGTCTGGTTTATAGTGCACTTGTTTTAGTCTGATGGAATATTTTACATTGATAATGAACTAAGATGAAGTAAGACTTTACTGAACATATCACTCCAAGCACTGCAAGTCCTTGAGCTGAAGCGTGAGTAGTATCTAGCAAGTCTTCACAGTTTTCATAGTTGCCAACAATCATGGATTGCCTCGGACATTCACAGCAATCAGATCAAAGTGTACTACACTTGCAGTCTCTGAACCTCTCCTGTACTACACCAGCAGTTTCTGACCCTCTTCTGTACTACACTTGCAGTCTCTAACCCTCTCCTGTACTACGCCAGCAGTCTCTGACCCTCTTCTGTAGTACACCTGCAGTCTCTGACCCTCTCCTGTACTACACCTGCAGTCTCTGACTGTCTCCTGTACTACGCCAGCAGTCTGACCCTCTCCTGTAGTACACTTGCAGTCTCTGACCCTCTCCTGTACTACACCTGCAGTCTCTGACTGTCTCCTGTACTACGCCAGCAGTCTCTGACCCTCTCCTGTACTACGCCAGCAGTCTCTGACCCTCTCCTGTACTACGCCAGCAGTCCCTGATCCTCTTTTGTACTACACCTGCAGTCTCTGACCCTCTCCTGTAGTACACCAGCAGTCTCTGACCCTCTCCTCTAGTACACCAGCAGTCTCTGACCCTCTCCTGTACTACGCAAGCAGTATCTGACCTTCCTCTGTACTACACTTGCAGTCTCTGACCCAGTCTTGTAGTATGCCTGCAGTCTCTGACCATCTCCTGTACTACGCCAGCAGTCTCTGATCCTCTTCTGTACTATACCTGCAGTCTCTGACCCTCTCCTGTAGTACACCAGCAGTCTCTGACCCTCTCCTGTACTACATTTGTAGTCTCTGACCCTCTCCTGTACTACACCAGCAGTTTCTGACCCTCTTCTGTAGTACACTTGCAGTCTCTGACCCTCTCCTGTACTACACCAGCAGTCTCTGACCCTCTTCTGTAGTACACTTGCAGTCTCTGACCCTCTCCTGTACTACACCTGCGGTCTCTGACTCACTCCTGTACTACGCCAGCAGTCTCTGACCCTCTCCTGTACTACGCCAGCAGTCTCTGACCCTCTCCTGTAGTACACCAGCAGTCTCTGACCCTCTCCTGTACTACGCAAGCAGTCTCTGACCTTGCTCTTTACTACACTTGCAGTCTCTGACCGTCTCCTGTAGTAAACCTGCAGTCTCTGACCCGCTCCTGTTGTATACCCGCAGTTTCTGACCCTCTCTTGTACTACATCCTGCAGTCTCTGACCCAGTCTTGTAGTACGCCTGCAGTCTCTGACCCTCTCCTGTAGTATGCTGCAGCTTGCAGTCTCTGTACCATGTCTGCAGTCTCTGACCGTCTCTTGCAGTAAGCTCTAGCAACCAATCAGTGAGTGGTAATGATGTGCTGTAATCTCAAGCAACCAATCAGTGAGTGTGGACCATTTCTTCATGTTTAACCCCACCCCCAAATCACACACAATATTTAGAGTAATTTTAACCACACCCATTTTTTGCCACTGTGCGCTCCGCAAAAACAATTTCATTCAACCACACCCACATATCAATTGGCCCGCCCCTAATTACCATACTACTCTGCCTACAATGGCTTTCTGGAAAGAAATGTCACTAAACAATTTTTTCAAATTTTGGCAATTATGAGTTTTCAAAGGCAACACTTGTATGTCTATTTTTGGCAAGTTCATTTTAGGAGTGACTGGTATATGTAAAACAGATGAAGGCTATTGAATACCTTGAGGTTGTTTGCACAACAAGTGTTCTTTGACCATTCCTTGATTGGCGGTCATATGTATTCGGTAAGGTACATGTACACATTGATGTGATTGTGGAGGTGTTTTTCCTTCCTTTTACCATGGGTGGAAGATCTCGGGTGGAAGATCCAATTTTAAGAAGTTTCACTACACGCGGTCATCTTCCACAGTTATAAGATTTTGAATTGTGACTTTATAATTGACATTTTCACTTTGATTTGTGCTCAGAAATGGATGCTTATGATCTTTTATTCATTCTTTTCCAGGCACTTATAAATGTAATTCTATTTCATTTTGTAATTGTTAATAGCGCTACACTTTTTGTACAATTGTTTGGGATTGGTATCATAATCCTTCGTGCGGGCCGCTTTTTCTGTTGCACCCAAGCGCAGAGTTATATATTTTCCTTTTTTACATACTATTTTTTACCCAGATTTATATGACACTTTCATACGTGATTTTGTTCATTTTTATGCCAAGCATTGTTTTTTTATGAGATATGTATATTATTGTATACTTGTGTGACAACAATACATTAATACAGCTGCTAGTGATTTGGATATTTGATTTTACACTGGACATTTATATGAACACCTTCTTGGTGATGTGAAGCCACTTACAGTATTTTACATCACACCAGGCAACTTAAACATTTCTAAGTCTATCATAGTAGGGTGGATTTATTAAAGGCAAATAGACTGTGCACTCCGCAAGTGCAGTTGCTCCAGAGCTTTGTAAATGAGCAGAAGCTCTGCTGACTTCCATTATCCAATTATGGACAAGCAAAATTGCAGTTTGTTTTTTTTTTTTTCAATTTTCTTGCACATGATGGGGTATTCTTTGCATAGTGAAGGCTTACCTCCAGTGGCGGCTGGTGGTTTTTTGTTTTTTTTTCATCCCCCCACCCCCCGGTCGCCCCGTGCCCACCCTTTTTGGAAGCCTATAAGGGCCTCTGGCTCTAATCACATGCTTAAAAAAAAAATCCATTGGAATCCTTGTGTCCAGCGCCCCGCATGTAGATTAGGGGGCCGGACGCATGGATGTGGGGTGGCACCCCTGCGCCCCTTATTGAGGGGCCGCTGCTGTTTACCTCATTTACTAAGCTCTGGAGCAGCTGCACTTGCAGAGTGTAACTGCACCTTGCGAAGTCCACAGTCTACTGTATTTGCCTTTAGTAAATCAACCCCAAAGTGTCATTGCTAAAAAAAAAAAAAATTGCATTTCCCACACATGCTACCTTTATTCTGCAGCCGCGTGACCGCAGATTTTTTCCTTTACTGCTTTTACTGTTTGTGGGGGGCATGGTAGCATGGCCCAGGGAGTCAATTTTGACAACATGGCTCCTAGGGGGAGCCCCTGTCAATCGAAATAAGCAGGGTCAATCAGGAGGGTGTGTCAACCAGAAATGCAAAACAATGACCCCCTGCACAATAGTATGATGGGGGATGAGTGCTTCCCAGGGATGATAGAGTTGGCCTTGCTGCCTTCTGGGGATAGGGGTGTCCCAGATGCCACTATATAAGAAGAAAAAGAAGGCGCACTGGCCTAGTGCATTATCCCAGGGTAAAATTTATTAACCACTTCAGCCCCGGAAGGATTTCCAGCTTTAGGACCGGAGCCCTTTTTGCGATTCGGCGATTCGTCGCTTTAACTGACAATTGCGCGGTCGTGCGACCTTGTACCCAAACGAAATTTGCGTCCTTTTTTTCCCACAAATAGAGCTTTCTTTTGGTGGTATTTGATCACCGCTGCGTCATTTCTGATCGCCGCTATAAACAAAAGAAGAGCGACAATTTTGCAAAAAAACCCAAATTTCTTACTTTTTCCTAAAATACAAATCCAAAAAAAAAATATAAAAAAACATTTTTTTTCTCCGTTTTTGGCCGATTTATATTCTTCCTCATATTTGCGATAAAAAAAATCGCAATCGGCGTTTATTGATTGGTTTGCGCAAAAGTGGTCGCGTTTACGGATGATGAGAATTCATTTTTGGGG
>BLSH010501542.1:501162-531716 GCA_018402905.1 Glandirana rugosa | reverse complement strand
ACGTTCCTCCTTACCCGTTTTTAAAGTCAGAGAGCTACACGTTTTGACTATCTCTGAAGGAAGTATTCGGCCCCCTTGAACTTTGCGACCCTTTGCCACATTTCAGGCTTCAAACATAAAGATATAAAACTGTAATTTTTTGTGAAGAATCAACAACAAGTGGGACACAATTATGAAGTGGAACGAAATTTATTGGATATTTAAAACTTTTTTAACAAATAAAAAACTGAAAAATTGGGCATGCAAAATTATTCAGCCCCCTTAAGTTAATACTTTGTGGCGCCACCTTTTGCTGTGATTACAGCTGTAAGTCGCTTGGGGAAGTCTCTATCAGTTTTGCACATCGAGAGACTGAAATTTTTGCCCATTCCTCCTTGCAAAACAGCTCGAGCTCAGTGAGGTTGGATGGAGAGCGTTTGTGAACAGCAGTTTTCAGTTCTTTCCTCAGATTCTCGATTGGATTCAGGTCTGGACTTTGACTTGGCCATTCTGACACCTGGATGTGTTTATTTGTGAACCATTCCATTGTAGATTTTGCTTTATGTTTTGGATCATTGTCTCGTTGGAAGACAAATCTCCATCCCAGTTTCAGGTCTTTTGCAGACTCCATCAGGTTTCCTTCCAGAATGGTCCTGTATTTGGCTCCATCCATCTTCCCATCAATTTTAACCATCTTCCCTGTCCCTGCTGAAGAAAAGCAGGCCCAAACCATGATGCTGCCACCACCATGTTTGACAGTGGGGATGGTGTGTTCAGGGTGATGAGCTGTGCTGCTTTTACACCAAACATAATGTTTTGCATTGTTGCCAAAAAGTTCGATTTCGGTTTCATCTGACCAGAGCACCTTCTTCCACATGTTTGGTGGTCTCCCAGGTGGCTTGTGGCTGACTTTAAACGACACTTTTTATGGATATCTTTAAGAAATGGCTTTCTTCTTGCCACTCTTCCATAAAGGGCAGATTTGTGCAGTATACGAATGATTGTTGTCCTATGGACAGAGTCTCCCACCTCAGCTGTAGATCTCTGCAGTTCATCCAGAGTGATCATGGGCCTCTTGGCTGCATCTCTGATCAGTCTTCTCCTTGTATGAACTGAAAGTTTAGAGGGACGTTCAGGTCTTGGTAGATTTGCAGTGGTCTGATACTCCTTCCATTTCAATATTATCGCTTGCACAGTGCTCCTTGGGATGTTTAAAGCTTGGGAAATCTTTTTGTATCCAAATCCTTGACTTGATTACACACAGGTGGATTCTATTTATCATCATTAGTCATTGAGGTCAACATTGGATCATTCAGAGATCCTCACTGAACTTCTGGAGTGAGTTTGCTGCACTGAAAGTAAAGGGGCTGAATAATTTTGCACGCCCAATTTTTCAGTTTTTTATTTGTTAAAAAAGTTTGAAATATCCAATAAATTTCGTTCCACTTCATGATTGTGTCCCACTTGTTGTTGATTCTTCACAAAAAGTTACAGTTTTATATCTTTATGTTTGAAGCCTGAAATGTGGCAAAAGGTTGCAAAGTTCAAGGGGGCCGAATACTTTCGCAAGGCACTGTATATATAGTATATTGCATTTAGAACCATTGCTGTCTTAGCTCTGAGGAAGAAGGCATGGCCTTCGAAACATGTTAGTTGGTGCAGCTCTCACGTCCTCTCCATCACAGTCCAGGACTTTCGCCAAGATATGTCCATTCACCTAATGCTAGGGGCTTCATGTGTATTATCCAGGGCCGGCCCTACCATGGGTCTCAGTGGGTCCATTGGACCCAGGTAGCATTTTGAGAAGGGCAGCAAATTAAACCACGACCGCCTTTCCTTCTATTCTATTTACCCAGCAAATTGACAACCAAGATTTTTTTCCAGCAGTTTTGTGTGTCATTACGGCAACTTCCCCCCGGCCACTCTGCCTGCCCCTATACTACCCTATACTGCCTTATCCTGTCCATATACTACCTTAGCCTGTCCATATTCTACCCTAGCCCGCCCCTATACTGTCCTAGTCTGTCCATATACTACCCTAGCCTGTCTATAAACTACCCTAGCCTGTCTATATACTACCCTAGCCTGCCCCTATATTACCCTAGCCTGTGTATATAGTACCCTAGCCTGCCCCTATATTACCCTAGCCTGTCTATATAGTACCCTAGCCTGTCCCTCTACTGACCTTGCCCGCCCCTTGGAATTGAACATAACGGTATGTCATATCATTTTGCATATTGACAAGTTGCTGTTGCATGTAAATCTGACTTCCTGATAAATGTAATTTTAGTTTTAATTTTATATATAAAATAATGGATGTGGGGGCCTTTTGGTGGGTGTGATTTTTTTGGGGGGATGGGGGGGCAGCATTTCATTTTTGGACCCAGACAGTACAATGTCTTGGGCCAGCCCTGGTATTATCATCATATGTTTGTGAGTATTTTTAATCTCTTTTTTAATACATTTTACCCTGGGATAATGCACTAGGCCAGTGCGCCTTCTTTTTCTTCTTATATAGGGTGTGTGAACCAGGCTAACTATGGGGCTACAGGCATGCCTTGTATTGGCACAGCATCCTATAACTAAGATTAGGTGCTGAGGAGAGCAAACTGTCCATGCCAGCTTGCTCATAAATATTCTACTTAAAATAAAGATTTACATACCCAAGTTACTATGGGTTCATGATTGCATTTACTGAATTCCAATTACATGTTCACCACATGCCCCCCATCATAACAAGGCTTACCATAGGCAAATCTGTCTCTTTTTTGTAAAGTTACTAAGTTCTAAAGTTGGGGGTATATAATGGACTGTAAAACAAGGCATCATTTAATATTTCAGCATCTGGCAACCTAACACTGGTCTCACAGAAGCAACTTGACTTACACTCACCGGCCACTTTATTAGGGGCACCTTGCTAGTATTGAGTTGGACCCCATTTTGCCTTCAGAACTGCCTTAATTCTTGGTGGCATAGATTCAACAAGGTGCTAGAAACATTCCTCAGAGATTTTGGTCCATAATGACATCACGCAGTTGCTGTAGATTTGTTGGCTGCACATTCATGATGCCAATCTCCTGTTCCACCACATCCCAAAGGTGCTTTATTGGATGAGATCTGGTGACTGTGGAGGCCATTGGAGTGCAGTGAACTCATTGTCATATCCAAGAAACCAGTGGTGAAATGATTGGAGCTTTGTGACATGGGGTGCATTATCCTGCTGGAAGGAGCCATCAGAAGATGGGGACACTGTAGTCATAAAGGGATGGACATGGTCAGCAACACTACTCAGGTAGGCCGTGGGGTTTAAACAATGCTCAATTGGTACTAAGGGGCTAAAAGTGTGTCAAGAAAATATCCCCACAACATTTCACCACCACCCGCAGCCTGAACCGTTGATACAAGGCAGGAGGGATCCATACATACTTTAACGTTATTTACGCCAAATTCTGACGCTACCATCTGAATGTCGCAGCTGAAATTGAGACTCTTTAGACCAAGCAACGTTTTTCCAATCTTCTATTGTTCAATTTTGGTGAGCCTGTGCGAATTGTAGCCTCAGTTTCCTGTTCTTAACTGACAGGCGTAGCACCCAGAGTGGTCTTCTGCTGCTGTAGCCCATCTGCGTCAAGGTTTGATGACATGTTGTGCGTTCAGAGATGTATTCTGCATACCTTGGGTGTAGCGAGTGGTTATTGGAGTTACTGTTGGCTTTCTATCATCTCTAACCAGTCTGCCCATTCTCATCTGACATCAATAAGGCATTTTCGTCCACACAACTGCCGCTCATTGGATATTTTCTCTTTATGGGACCATTCTCTGTAAACCCGAGACATAGTCGTGTGTGAAAATCCCAGTAGATCAGCAGTTTCTGAAATACTCAGAATAGCCCGTTTGGCACCAACAACCATGCCACGTTCAAAGCCACTTTCTTCCCCAATTCTGATGCTCGGTTGGAACTGCATCAAGTCACCTTCACCCCATCTAGATGCCTAAATGCATTGAGTTGCTGCCATGTGATTGGCTGCTTAGCAATTTGGGTGGTGAGTGTACAAGGGTCTCTCTCAAAGGAAATACAGCTTTCTTGAAGAACAGCAGAATAGCTGGCACAGGTGACACAGGAGATAAAGAACAAGGCATTAATCGTCTTCTATCACGTCCTGCTTGTGGCAAACATACTGTAACTAGCCACTGTTCTAAAGGCCTAGCAGGTTTTGAGTCTCTACCGCTTCTACCTCTCTCTGCAAACACTGTACCACATTTCACCTACAGTCCACTAGGTTGTAATGCAGTTCTAAACTGGCGCACAATTCCTATTTAGCATACCACCAAGCACACATTGCCCAGACCTGCCCTGGTGTGTAGTGGAAAACCCAGTTTAGAAACCTGCTGGATCTGGACCTTCAAGACCAATGCAAACTTTCAGTGCATCATCCCTCACAGCTCTGCCTTCCTGCACCTCATCCCACCTGTAGCTTTCTGCTTATATAGCAGTGGTTCTCAACTCCGGTCCTCAGGACCCACCAACATGCCATATTTTAAGTATTACCTTGGGGAGATGCAGACTAGAATACTGCAATCACTGAGCAGCAAATGATATCACCTGTGATGCATTTCAGTTATCCTGCAAACCTGGCCTGTTAGTGGATCCCGAGGACCGGAGTTGAGAACCACTGTTATATAGGGTTAGGTCTGAATCGCACTCCCCCTACTATGTTTCCAAGGGGCATTTGAGTAGATTAGGTTTTTCTAATGTATAATTTAGTAAAGTTTACATGCTTTCAACTATATCTTCAATTTAAGAATATTACTCTAGTTCTTATAATGAGCAATAAATCTGTTGAAACTCCATAAATGGCCCCTAACTTGTTTATGGGAAGTATTTTTTTGTTTGTCCTCTACTTTTTAATTTTTTTTTTTTATTGTTTAAAGTCTGATCCCATTTCAAAAACATCACCAGTGAAGCAGACAGATCCCAGGCCTTGGAATTCAACTCCCCAAATTTCAGATTACAAGGAAGCTCAAGGCTGTCCAACTGGCAGTTGTCCATGGCTTGTCTGCGGCCCATAACATCCATGAAAACCTTCCTATTCTCTGCTTATGATATCACTTTCTTATAAGAGTCCAGCCAACATGAATGTATTTTTAACACGTACATGGTCTACAAACTTGGAACAGGCCACTCTATGATGATAGCAAGGATCTTCCTGAAAACAAGTTTCTCATATAATAAAAATGTTAAATAGTGGAAGGTTAAAACTAAGCATAGTGTGTCTCCTTGGGTTATCCCAAGACATGAAACGTACTGCAATACCAAATCTCCATCAACCGTACCAGGTAAAATGTAGACCTGGGGGCGGCAACAGGTCAACCGTTCTTTACCCAATGATCACTACCAAGCCAGATGCCTCTTAGACCTCAGATCAGAGCAGCAATATGAATTGTAGAGCTAAGGCAAGTACTAGGCTCCTTCTCACCTCTGACATGCTGAGGAAACACAGCGATGGACTTCCCTCATTCTGCTGGGTGCCATTGCATCTGAGGTCTGGTGGGTGAATTTTACAGAGGGAGGGGGAATTTGTGCTGTCAATTTTAGCTTACAGGAATAGATGTACAGGAAGGGTTTTTTTTTCTCTTGGGGGAGATGATTTAGTTATTCCTGACCTCTACACTGTTCGTTACGGATTACTGAACTCTGCACTGTGCATTACATACTTCTGACCTCTACACTGTGCATTACATACTTCTGACCTCTACACTACATTTTACTGACTTCTGCACTGTGCATTACATACTACTGAGCTCTACACTGTGCGTTGCATACTACTGACCTCTGCACTGTGCGTTACATACTACTGACCTCTGCACTGTGCACTACATACTACTGACCTCTGCACTGTGCACTACATACTACTGACCTCTGCACTGTGCGTTACATACTTCTGACCTCTGCACTGTGCGTTACATACTTCTGACCTCTGCACTGTGCATTACATACTTCTGACCTCTGCACTGTGCGTTACATACTACTGACCTCTGCACTGTGCACTACATACTTCTGACCTTTGCACTGTGCACTACATACTTCTGACCTCTGCACTGTGCACTACATACTACTGACCTCTGAACTTTGCATTACGTAATACCAACTCCTGTGCTCTGTGTTTCTTACTCCTGACTCCTGCATTCTGTGTTACATTCTACAGACAATTGCACTCTGCATTATTCCTGGCCTCTGAACTCTGTGTGAGATGCTACTGACCAGGGGCAGCCTGTCCATTAAGGGCGCACGGGCGCCAACCCCTCTCTCCTCGCCACCCCCCATAAGCTAAATGGATAGATTCATGCATAGCACGGCCACCCCCTATTTCAGGCGTCTGGCCACCCCATAGAAAAAAACACCGGCCGCCACTGCTTGAACCATATTGCATAGCTGCACAGCTAAAGATGGCTTCACAACACAAATGCTGGTAAATTAAGTGCCAGGTCGCAGGACAGATGAGTGCATCCTGTGGGATGTATGTAGTGGAAAATTCAGCTTTGTTGTTGGTATTCTGTGCTTCCCTAGAGCTGTTCTAAGTGACTGCCATACAAGGATAGAGAATGCATAGTGGTCATCCAACTAAATTGCTGTTGATTTCCAATTTCTGGAAGAGACCTGACAGTCGATGGCCCTGCTTTACATACAGGACTATTGGAAATACACAAATGCATACAAATTGTGAAGGAAGAAGTAAAACCCTTGTGTAGCTCTTACTGGTATCTTGGAGAGATTTTCTATAACTTCCTGTCTTGCTGACAATGATTGAGACAGGATTTAAGCAGGTGTCTGCCATTAGTTGGCTCTGTCCCCCAAATAGTGTGTGGTAACGGGGTACAATGTAATTGGGTGTTAGGTCCCTTTTAGACTAAGCTTTCCTGTAGTGATGTAATGGGTGGAGTTAGTGCCCATAAATATATCGGGCTGGGAGGAGCCTAGTGCAGATGGGGCATGGGAGCGCAAGGGCCGAAAAATTTGTGTTTTTTTCGGAGTTATTTTCAGTTTTTCCCGTTTTCATTGTTTTCCGGGTTTTTTTTCTTTTTTTTTTTCGTTTTTTGGATTTTATGTTATGATCGAAATTTGTTATTTCAAATAAATTCGTAAATTCAGAAACATTTGAATTTGATTTGTTCCATTTGTATAGATGTGGTAGTCGTTATTATCGGTAATTCGTAAACATGTGAATTCGGTTCGTTCCATTCGTATAGATCTGGTATTCGTTACTATAGGGAATTCAGGAAAAAATAGAATTCAGATCGTTCCATTCGTATAGATGCAGTATTTGCTACTATAGGGAATTGGGAATTCAGGAAAAATTTGAATTTGGTTCGTTCCATTCGTATAGATGCGGTATTTGATACTATAGGGAATTTGGGAATTCAGGAAAAATTAGAATTTGGTTCGTTCCATTTGTATAGATGCGGTATTCGTTATTTTGAAAATTTGTAAAATCGGATAAATTCATATTTATTACATTCACTAACAGGCAGACAAATTTGAAAGGAAATTCCAATACCTACCTATAATTGAATAGTTTGTCATTATTATTATAGATTTTATTATTATTATTATTAATAATAATGAAAAAAAATATAATAATGGTTATGGTTAATAAAAATAATAAATGTAATAATTTAATTACAATAGAAATTATCAAATTTTTTTTTGTTCTTCTTGATTTTCGAATTTTGGTTCTTATTTTCAGATTTTCCTTCTTTTGAATTTTCGGACTTTCGTTCTTTGAATTTTCAGGTTTTCATTCTTATTTTCGGATTTTCGGTCTTACGGATTTTCATTATTTTGAATTTTTGAATTTCGTATTTTCGTTTTTTTCGAATTTCGTATTTTCGTTTTTTAGGATTTAAATTTTTTACGATTTTTGTTCTTTTCAAAAACTTGTTTTTGAAAATTATTAAAATGGTTTTTCGTTATTCGGATGTTTCCGAATTAATGAATATTTCGCATTTTGACAAAAAACTAATTCAGAACAAAACAATTTGCACATGTCTATGTAGCACAACCAAGGCCCTGCTCAGGGCAGAAGTCCCAGAATTCAGTAGGAGCAGCTATAACAGTCTTGTTTCTGGAATGACTAGAGGAGAATGGTGAGCTGGATGCATAAAGCCTTATGGGTAAGTCAGAGCCATCTGAATGAATACTAATGACTGAGGGAACTAGAGAGTATCTTCAGGGAGCGTACCCAGTTGGGTGGAGTTTTGGAGTGGGATTTGGAAGGAGATACTGGTATGTTAAAGAAGGTGCCTTATCAATCTCAGTTGACAGAGCAGGGTGTTTCACCTTGTAAATCCCAGTTTAAATCGAGCAGAATGCTACAGATTTACTATGCAGGAAGATGGGTCCGTGACATGTTATTGTGCAGTTTTCACATGATGACTGCTATGGTATGTCCACCGTACACTATATTACCAAAAGTTTTGGGATGCCTACCATTACACGCAAATTAGCTTTAATGGCATCCCAGTCTTAGTCCGTAGGGTTTAATGTTGAGTTGGCGCAGCTAGAACAGTTTCAACTCTTCTGGGAAGGCTGTCCACAAGGTTTAGGAGTGTCTATGGGAATGTTTGGCCATTCTTCCAGAAGCACATTTGTGAGGTCAGGCATTGTTGTTAGACAAGAAGGCCTGGCTTGCAGTTTCCACTCTAATTCATCCCAAAGGTGTTCTATCAGGTTGAGGTCAGGACTCTGTGCAGGTCAGTCAAGTTCCTCCACCCCCAACTTGCTCATCCATGTCTTTATGTACCTTGCTTCCCATGATGGGGTAGACCATTGACTTATCCATTGTATTTTGTTGCATGTACTCCTTGTTATTTGAGAATGCCCCTGAAGAAGGGAATATCTAAATCCTGAAACATGTCGGGCTATTAACGCGAAGTACTGACAAGCTGCAAGACATCTACTGTATCAATTCATTTTTATCACTGTATTTCTTAGCTTTTGCTGATTGCATGATTTTAGAGAAAAAAATCTTCAATAAACTGTATTTCTTTTATATAATGGTGCCTTTAAATGTCCCGAGCACCTAGGGGGTACCTACTTTTGTTCCTATTCATATTCATGGGATGTTGGCACAGTTGGGTCTAACCACCCAGGTGGTCTTAACAAGTTTATCATTATGTACCCTGCTTTGTGCACTGGTCCAAATCGTTTGGTGGAGGAGGAATTATGGTGTGGGGTTGTTTTTCATCGGTTGGGCTTGGCCCCTTAGTTCCAGTGAAGGGAACTCTTGAGGCGTCAGCATACCAAGACATTTTGGACAATTTCATGCTTCAAACCTTGTGGGAACAGTTTGGGGATGGCCCCTTCTTTTCCAACATGACTGCTCACCAGTGCACATGCAGGAGCTTTTTTCAACCACTTGAAGTCCAGGACTTAAAAACATCCTAAGGCCATCAACTAGTTAAACGTGTTTTTTGTGGACCGACCTTTTAGATTTTGCCACAGACAATGTTGTTAAATAAAAAATGATGGCTTTGAAGAAAAAAGAAATCAAGAGCTGTTCTAAAATAAGTTTTAGCCAGCCAGCAGCCAAGTTTTCCTTCATAACCAGAGAAGTTTGACAGGTTTCAAGTCAAAACTCCCAGACAAATTATGTTTTTATTTCCATCCCCACAGGCAAATGGTGATGAGAGAAGAAGGAAAACAAGGCCAATACATAGCTTAATGCTTATATACAAGACGTACAACATAATAACCGCTAATGAACGAAATGTCCTCGGCAGGTTCTTCCACTGAAAACGTGTCAGAATAATTTAAATTTAGTAAATGAGGCCATGTGTACATTTCACGTTTCCAGAGAAAACCCTCCTCAGGAATGCCTCAAAGGCTTATTTTAGGCATTTCAAGCGTCTGCATTTCAAAACAGAATTGTTTGCCCAATAGTTGTTGCTTCAGATCACAAGACTGCCTTAAATAAGCTTGATCTGTTGCCTTTATTCTGCTACTTATATACTGTAGATATTGAAGGCTTTCTAATAAGACATACAAAGGTGGATGTCTTGTCCACTAAATAGTATTTGAGATGTCCTATTGATCTGCATTAATACTACCAGTCTATAAGTCGCAGTAATAGGATACAAGACCCATTAACATAACTGTAGTGCTACCTCCTTATGAGCCGGTGATGGAAGTGAATGTATGGGGTATGGGTGTCCCATTAGCACCCAGACGCCAAAATGAAAATAGGCAAGGACTATCTCGGCGCTCAAGGATAACACAAGTGTATATAAGAAAATGTAAAACAATTTATTGAAAGTAATAACATACAAAAACACTCAATAAAATCAAAATTACAACATTGGGTACAAGTTCCAATGAATTTTACATAAAGTGCCTATTGTGGTCCCCACAAGGGGTACCACCGGCCCTTAGCATGTGAGCTGTAGATGGTATCTGGTACTCTCGACCGGTTTCGCGGGACCTCCGCTTCTTCAGGAGATTTAACAGCATATAGCCGCTGGATAGGAAGGGTTCTTTGTTCTTTGCCTCAACCTGCTCAAGAACCTCGGCTCCTCTGACACACCAGGTTGTGTGTACAAACTGACAATATCAAAGGAATTCACTGAAAGTAATACTTACTACCCAATAGTAGCGCTATATCAAAGAAAACAGGCACCAAACCAGGTAGTAAAAGCAAACTGAATATTTTGTCACCCAATATGGTTGGTAACTAGGCAAGCATAATATGGATTAACAATGGTAAAAAGGCAATTTAGCATACAAAGTTATTAACAGTAGGGACTAGGAGTAAGATGACATTTGACGTCCAGCTCAGCATAAAGAGTAGGAAGGCCACCTCAAGCGCATAAGTGAGCAGTAGTAAAGTTTAATCTATCAAGTGCTGGAACTATACTGCCAGAGTGTGTTTATGGTGGCAATGCTAGTCCTAGACCGACTGGATATGCACTGTCCAAAAGAAAAGGAGGATGGTAGAGGAGGGGGCAAGAGAGCAAAGGGAGCTTGCATGATAATTATTATGAGAGGGGCAGTATTTAGAGATGTTCTTCTGCTGGATATTGTTGGGGCTCTTTAAGAGTGTCGGTGCACTTAACCACTTGCCTACTGGGCACTTTTACCCCCTTCCCGTCCAGGCTAATTTTCAGCTTTCAGTACTGTCCTATTTTTAATGATAATTGTGCAGTCAATGCTGTACCCAAACAAAATTTTTATCATTCTTTTCACACAAATAGAGCTTTCTTTTGCTGGTATTTAAAGCGTTTCTTAACCCAACAAAATGCTGCTCCTGTCTCTTTAATATGCAATTAGCAGCATGGGGCTTTTGCTTTTTAAATGACCCCTCTGTATCCCCTAGAATACTTGTGTGATAATGCCAGGTCATGACTTCCCCCCCGAGTGCTGACTCCCCTTATCATATATAGCTGATCTTGAGAGCCCGTGGTCTGTGCATGTCTGACTCTCCTATACCTGCTTTCAGCTCTCCCTCCTCCCCCTTCCTCTTTCTCTCAAAATGTAGCTTCTCCTCTCTGCTCTGCTCTCATAATTAACTCTAAAAGTTCCAATTCACTCTGAATTAGAAGAATAAGTTCCCCTGTGTCCATGTTATATCAGAAATATTCTTATTAGAGTTGAGCGAACCCGAACTGTAAAGTTCGGGTCCGTACCAAACTTTGGGGTGTCCGTGACACGGACATTTGAAAAAAGTTCGGGTTCAGGTATTTGATCCGCCTGTTGAATAGCTGCAGGGCAGACAATCAACAAGCGTTTCACTGGTTTGCCCTTAGAAGCCATCACAGCCATGCCTACTAATGGCATGGCTGTGATTGGCCAGTGCATGTCATGTGACCCAGCCTCCGTATAAGCTGGAGTCACGTAGTGCTGCATGTCACATGCTCTCAGGCTAATGTAGGGAGAGGATGCTGCCGGCGCTGTGAGGGACAGATTGCAGATATAATAACATCTCATCCTGCATTACAGAACGATCTGATTCTGGTCTAGGTAGAGATTACTACTACTACTGCTTTGAGGGACAGATTGCAGATATCATCCTGCATTACAGAATGATCTGATTCTGGACTAGGTAGAGTCTATTGCTTAGAGGGACAGATTTTTGTTCTAAAATCATCTCTTAGTTCTATAGGGTCAGGTTTCTGCTGTTGCTGTAAGGGACAGATTATTGTTCTAAAATCATCGCCTACTCCACATCCACCCCCCCTTCCCATTTTTATTTTTTTAATTTGATTTTAATTTATTTTCCCTATCCCCATTTTTTTGTAGGGCACTTGTCCTACTCTTACCCCCATTTTACTTCCTTTTGCAGCCCTCTAGCACTTGCCAGGACTTTTTTACAGCCATTTTCGTGCCCAAATGTTTGGGTCCCCATTGACTTCAATGGGGTTCGGGGTTCAGGGTCAAGTTCGGTACAGAACCCAAACTTTTTCGCGAAGTTCAGCCGAACCCGAACATCCAGGTGTCCGCTCAACTCTAATTCTTATCTGTATAGATAACACAGCACAGCTCTCTCTCTCCAGCTGACATCAGCAGCATTGCTCAGCCCCTCCCTCAGGAATTCTGAGCTGAGAGAAAATAGCAGAAAACAACAACTGATCATAGTAATAAGATGTGTTATCAGTACAGATAAGCATACATATGTTATAACACAGACACTGGGGAACTTCTTGTTATAATACAGAGGGGATGGGAACTTTTTATACAAGTGGCTTAACAACCACTTTAATCGCCACTGGGCCTTTTATTTTTTGCTAAATAAATGAAAAAACCCAAAAAGTTTTTAAAAAAAAACCTTTTTCAGTTTGTTATAAAATTTTGCAAACAGGTGATTTTTCTCCTTCACTAGTGTGCGCTGATGAGGCTGCACTGATGGGCATTGATAAGGTGGCACTGATGTCCCTTTTAGAAAAGTCGGTTATTGGCTTTTCTCTCCCTACCTCACGCTGTCAGCGTGAGGAAAAGAATGCCAATAACCAGCTTCTGTTTACATCGCTGATTGACTCTTTACCTCAACCTGTGATCAGCAGTGTCTGGAACGTGCTGCCCGCGCAGCAGTGGGCGCGATCACGGGAGGATGTCATATGAAGGCCTCCCAGAACTGGCCGGCCGCACTGTAGCTGTCATTTGGCTATAGCACGGTCAGCAAGTGGTTTATCACAGTCCTAGTTAACCCGCTTGTAGTATAGGTACAGTATAGTCTCTGCACAGGTGCAAGGTAGACATGGTTCATATACAGTAACGGTTCAGTGTAATCCGGTGTTGGTGCAGTCTAGGTTTGCAATAAGTGCGGTATAGATTGGGTACACGGTGTCCTGCTCTCAGTGGCTCAGTCCCTGCCAACCGGATCAGCAGTGAGTGAATAGTCCTCTCACCAGTTCCCGGGATGTTGTGGTGACCTCTTGCTGCAGAAAGAGGGGCCCCCTTGGTCTCTCCCCAAAAGCCTCCGGTGATTACTGGTGGGAAACAGAGGGTGAGTGGACGCTCCAGTCTACCTGAAGCAGTGGTGCAGGTGCTGTGATGGGGGCAGTGCTGGGCTGCTCCCAGGGGTCATAATTCCCATTCTCAAATCTCCGCTGGTATGCAGGCAGGTGATGTGCTCTCTCTAACACCCTTTGTGCCAAGATAAAGAACTTTCCTGGGCAGTTTAATAAAAGTCATCTCTCCCTTCCAGTAGCCCAGTGCATAATCTGTAGTGTAAGGAGTATTTTTTTTTCCCATTATATGGCTGCCATCTCAAACTACAACCCATGTTTCTCAATGCTCTACATAGAAGTCTATGGACTTGCTTGGCTTTAGCTCTCCCCCTGCTGGCCGGAGGAGAATAGTGTAGCATAACAACAGTATCTCAGTAGAGGGAAAGAAGAATAAAAGGCAATGTCTCCTTCACCATATTGATGTAGCCCAGCACCTGGCTACAGAACATTGCCTTTTGGCTTCAGAAAAATGGCAAAGCTGTATTCTCTGAAGGATTATTGGCAGGATATTTTTGGTCGATTAATTTTCAGCACAAAATAATACATGCATACATTTTTATCACCTCTGCTTATACTACATGCAGTATTTTAGCATATATTTGCCACACCAAGAAAATCAGGTGTTACTCTTAGCCTCAAACTAACCCTAAAACTTAAAGTGGAATTCCAGGCTATAGCCATTTGCTCCTAAATCTACTCCCACCCCTTCTAACACGTTTTCTATATTTCCTGTAGAAGGGAGATGCTTATATTTACCTATTCTCAGGGCACACCAATTCAGTCATGTGATCCCCCCAGCGGTGGGCTTCAGGGAAAAGTAGAGAGCACCGACAATGAATGGAATACTGGGCAGTGATGTCACCCATAGGCCTACTATAGGCATCTGTTGTCGGCTGGCCCTACTGTCCCCTCAAACTGCATTCATGTGACCGGACCGCCCTAAGAATAGGTAAGTATAAGGCCACTTTCACACTGCAGGGGGTTAAAAAGGGGTTAAAAGTGCCCGTGTAGTGCTGCTGCCGAATCGCTTTGCAGGCGCTTTAGCAGCGGTGCCCATTCATTCCAATGGGCAGGGCGGTTTAGGAGCGGTGTATACACAGCTTCTGCACCACCCCAAAGATGCTGCTTGCACTAGTTCTGTGAACATCCTGCCAGCCCACCGCCCCAGTGTGAAGAGTCACACTGAGAAGAATGGGCAGGAGATTTGAGGCGGTTTTCAGGAGTTGTTTAGAGGTTACTTCTAGCGCTAAAACGTCTGAAAACCTCCTCAGTGTGAAAGTGGCCTAAGGGTCTTACTTCTACAAGGTAGTTAGAATAGGAGTTAGAAGGAGGGTGGGAGCAGATTTAAGATTAGACCGCTATAGCCCTGAATTCCACTTTAAAGGAAATCTATGGTCACAGCATACACTTTCATTTTATAACATCAGCATTGCAGGAGCAACACAAACAATAGTTATTTTTGACAATCCAATATAAGCTTACTTGAAAAATCTCTTTACATGCTGTAAGTTCTGTCTTCTGGCCATCTCTTTCCACAACTTCCTGGATCCCCTAAATGCATTGCATCTTCTCTTCTGCTGTTAACCTTCCATTTATAAGGACTACATATCCCATGGTACCTTGCTGCCTGCAGTGATTCCTATACTGACTCCGCCTCCCAGAACTCCTCCTCTCAGAACCTCTAATTCAGAAGGCAGGCTCTGTGAAATGTGTGACACAGCATTGCCTAGTCACAGGGCAAAGTGACTACATATCACAGAATTCAAGGAAGTAAATGTGTGGGGATCTTCACAAAATATGTTTACAAACTCTCAAGATCATTCAGATTCATAGGTTAGAAACAATTCAAATAAAATGCGGATGAGCTTTAGATTTTAAGTCTAGTGATAACCTGGTGTTTGAAGCTCATTTAGAAAGATTTCCCCTCAGATAGGGTTCTATTAATAAAAATTTGTTGGATGAATGTGACAAACATTCGCCTATCCTTGATGAATTTTGACCATACTTCTCTATGATCGCTATCTCCATCTATTGGCCATAATGAGATATTTTTCTGATTGTGGTATTTCAGACAAAATATTGCATTATGACCACTAGACAATAACAGGAAGTCGCTGTACAAAGAAAAATACTATCACCGTTGTTTTTATATGTAGCCATAGTGGTGGCTGGTAGATGTGGTTCACTTGTCACTCTGCCCTCATTCACACACTTTTCCATACATCTGGAGTCACGGAACAGGCCGGTACTTTGTTTTGATGTTTTATTGAGGGGATAAACTTAGATAGGGAAAGGGAAGACTGTGGGATGCCCAAAGAATCAAAGATCATGAGACCAAACCGTATACAGCTCTCCTACACGTTTTCCTATATGTTCTCTGTCTTCCAGCACTGACACTTGCTAACCGTTACTCTACTTTTCCTTCTCTCCTGCAAAACTTGTTTCTTCACTGTTAGGCCTGAAAGGAAATTTATCAGGCCTCCATTGCCTCTTCCTCCACCCTAGCACATGGTGAGGCCTGCACTGTGTCAGCAGGACCTCCGGACCGCCCATTACAGGCAAGGGCCACGGGCCCTCGGATTGTAAGGCCACAAGCTCTCAGAGCATAACCAAGTACAATTGTGCTAGCCAAGCCTTGATGGACTACTGTTCCCATCCCATCCTCCTTATGGGTGGAGCACTGCTTTAAAAAACCTGCCCTGTTGACCGCTGATGCCTTATGTTATCAATGTATGCCTCTGAGCTTCCTGTGCACATTCAATGCAGGCAGTTGTGGCATATATTCTGTGAGCGTGCATATAAGGGTGGTGCTAGCACGGACCCTGCAAGCTAAAGAGCCACCCTTACAAGGAAAATCAGAATTGGCGACCTGGTGAATGGGAGGACTGGAATGCAGAAGATTTAGAAGAAGAAGTAGAAAATTTAAGCTCTGCCACCAAAATCTTAATTTGCTAAAAATGAATTAGTTTAATAGAATAAGAATTAGGAATAATATATCCACATGTAGCACCCCTAGGTAGGTAGGTGCTTAGAGAGAGATTTTTGTGTTAGGTAAGGAAAATTTTGTTTTGATTCTGGGTCAGGGAGTGGCCTAGGGAGTGACTGGTGACCGCAGACAGTGACACCCGTTGGTAACCCCTCCTTTCTGGATCAGAAAGTTCTGGAAGAAAGGGTGGGGAAGAGGAGGTGAAGCTTCCTGAGGTATGTTAAGGAGCTCTGACCAATCCCCTTGGATTGGCTGGGGGGGGGGGGGGGCAGGCCTCCCTAAGTACCTGGGAGAAGAGTTTGGGTGGAAGAGCTGTAGAAGGAATAGAGCGGAGGCTGTGGGGACCTTGGGGGAGCCCCTAGTCTGGGGGAGACGACCTTGGCCTGGGAGAGCTTGTGTGCATGCAGGAGGAGAGTGAGATCCTGGAAGAGAGGCACAAGAAGACAGTGGGAGAGAGCACTATCAGAGAGAACTCCAGGAGAGGAACTACGAGCAACAGGCTTCGGCGAGTGATGCACACCCTGGAAAGCTGATTGGGGTGAGAGACAGTCTGAGAAGGGTGCAAGAGCCAGTTGGGACTGCGGTGTTACTGTGGCAGTGGAGTGGGCCGTTGCAGCCAGGAGGAGGATGGCCTGGGAGCAGTAGTCCATCATGCTAGCTAGCACACAATGTACTTTGCTACACTTTGGGGACGTGGTCCCTGCCTGTAATGGGCGGTCCAGAGGCAATGCTAAAATAACAGCAGGCCTCACCATGTGCTAGCAAGGCCCGAAGCAAGTTTGTACAGGAGAGCAGAACATGAGTCATTGAGAAACAAATCTGTGCAGGAGAGTGGAACAGGAGTTATAAAGAAGCAAGTGTGTGCTGGAGGAAGAGAAGGCATGTATATAGAGGATGTGTATATAGATAGTCCGATTCAAGTTGGAATCAATCCACTGGGCATCCCATAACTATCCCAATCCCTATCCAAGTTCAATCCCTTAAAAAAAAAAAAAAAAAAAAAAAAAAAAAAAAGTACTGGCCTGTTTTGTGACTCCAGATTATTATTATAATACAGGATTTATATAGCGCCAACAGTTTGCGCAGCGCTTGATGGAAGGAAAAGTGTGATTGAGAGCAGTGTGAAGGGTGGAACCACTACATTCAGCAACCCCCAAGGGGGCAATGGCTACACACATAAACCTTTTACCCGTAAACATAAGTTCTAATGTCAACCCAAAACCTCAAGCTAGAATACAATCAGCAAGATTATAATATTATGCATAAATAGCATTATTATAATATTTTGGCATCATGAAGACACTAGGTAATATTATTACAATGGAAGAAATATGCAAAATAAAATCTATATATGTTAATGGTAACCGACCATGTGCCACATTATCCACACTGAAGAACCTGCGCTGAATGGTTTTCATTCTATTCAACTGATTCAGCCTGTAGTGTTCAATAAAGTCTATAAGCAGGGTCCTTGTAGATATGGTGGCATGACAAGACCTGGGCTGTTTACTGGTCTCAGCTGACAATGACAGAATAATATGGAGTCCAAAAATGAGACATAACCAAATCAGAAGTCAGAATATAGATAAAAGCCAGGGTATTCTGTTGAGGCCGGGGACAAGCAGAGGCGAGAGATGGCACCTAATACCAGAGAAAATGGATGCAGAAGAGACCTGGAGCAGAGCTTCAGGATATTCAACTCAGTGGTTTAAAATCAGACTAACCCTTAAAAAAAAGTCCTCATATGCATTTTGGCAATGTATTCAGTATTTTCATTTTTCCAAATAGAAAATGCTAATACCGTTAGTCATGGATATTAAAAATTTGTCTCCCTGCTCTGCATTTCATTAGAGCCGTTAATAGCTGATAAAAAAATGCACTATTGTGCAATACATTGGTACTGGATTTGCATATTTTTTATGTTGGAAAACTTTAAACTGTTTACAGATTATGTAAATAACTACTAAACGCTCTCTGTGACACCATAAAGCGGATGTTTTTAACCAAAAAAAAAGAATCATGATTTTAGTCTTGCGTAGTAAGTAAACATACATTTTCCTGTGTTTTTCTCTTGCTGGTAAAACATACTTTGGAATTATATGCATATATTTTCTCCTACCTGTGCTTGTCTGTCAGATGTTAAAGTGGACCTGTACTGGCATAAAACTTATTTAAACCCCTAAATCATCAAAAATGCTGTAGAGGCATTGGCTATAGCTTTCAGTCTAAATCCCCTATCACACAGCATTGCATTAAAAGCCATGAAAGCCCTAAGGGTGGATTCACACTTGCCAATGCACCCGCAGACCAATTGCATGGTAGAACCCCAGCCTGTGATCGCTGCATGAGGGACTACAGCGCCTTGAAAAAGTATTCATACCCCTTGAAATTTTCCACATTTTGTCATGTTACAGCCAAAAACATAAATTTATTTTCTTGGGATTTTATGTGATAGACCAACACAAAGTGGCACATAATTGTGAAGTAGAAGGAAAATGATAAATGGTTTTCAACTTTTTTTTACAAATAAATATGTGGAAAGTGTGGGGTGCATTTGTATTCAGCCCCCCTGAGTCAACACTCTGTAGAACCGCCTTTCTCTGCAATTATATCTGCAAGTCATTTTGGGGAGTCTCTACCAGCTTTGCACATCTAGAGAGGACATTTTTGCCCATTCTTCTTTGCAAAATATCTCAAGCTCTGTCAGATTGGATGGAGAGCATCTGTGTCACAGATTCTCAATAGGATGTAGGTTTGGACCATTCTAACACATGAATATGCTTTGATCTAAACCAGTGGTTCTCAACTCTTGTCCTCGGGACCCACTAACAGGCCAGGTTTGCAGGATAACTGAAATACATCACAGGTGATATAATTTGCTGCTCAGTGATTGCAGTATTCTAGTCTGCATCTCCCCAAGGTAATATTTAAAATCTGGCCTGTTTGTTTGTCCTGAGGATAGGAGTTGAGAACCACTGCTCTAAACCATTCCATTGTAGCTCTGGCTGTATGTTTAGGGTCGTTGTCCTGCTGGAAGGTCTTTTGCAGACTCTAACAGGTTTTCTTCTATGATTGCCCTGTATTTGGCTCCATCCATCTTCCCATCAACTCTGACCAGCTTCCCTGTCCCTGCTGAAGAAAAGCATCCCCACAACATGATGCTGCCACCACCATGTTTCACAGTGGGGATGATGTGTTCAGGGTGATGCACAGTGTTATTTTTCCGTCACATATAGCGTTTTGCTTTTAGGCCAAAAAGTTCAATTTTGGTCTCATTTGACCAGAGGACCTTCTTCTACATGTTTGCTGTGTCCCCCACATGGCTTCTTGCAAACTGCAAATGGGACTTCTTATGGCTTTCTTTCAACAATGACCTTCTTCTTGCCACTTTTCCATAAAGGCCAGATTTGTGGAGTGCACGACTAATAGTTGTCCTGTGGACAGATTCTCCCACCTGAGCTGTGGATCTCTGCAGCTCCTCCAGAGTTACCATGGGCCTCTTGGCTGCTTCTCTGATTAATGCTCTCCTTGCCCGGCCATGGCTTGGTAGGTTTGCAGTTGTGCCATACTCTTTATACTTTCAGATGATGGATTGAACAGTGCTCCGTGAGATGTTCAAAGCTTGGGATATTTTTATATAACCCAACCCTGCTTTAAACTTCTCCACAACTTTATCCATGATCTGTCTGGTGTATTCCTTGGCCCTCATGATGTTGTTTGTTCACTACGGTTCTCTAACAAACCTCTGATGGCTTCACAGAACAGCTGTATTTATACTGAGATTAAATTACACACAGGTGGACGCTATTTACCAATTAGGTGATTTCTGAATGCAATTGGTTCCACTAGATTTTAGTTTGGGGTATCAGAGTAAAGGGGGGCTGAATACAAATGCCCCCATTTTTCAGATAAACATTTTGAAAACGATTTATCATTTTCCTTCCACTTCACAATTATGTGGCACTTTATGTTGGTCTATCACAAAAAATCCCAATAAAATACATTTACGTTTTTGGTTGTAACATGACAAAATGTGGAAAATTTCAAGGCACATGAATACAGGCAGTCCCTCGGTTACAAACAAGATAGGGACTGTAGGTTTGTTCTTAAGTTGAATTTGTTTGTAAGTAGGAACAGGTATATATTTTTAAGTGTAGCTTCAGCCAAAAATGCTAAACACCCCTGTAATGTTTGTTTTGCTGTCTATGTTTCTGTTCAGAAAATTTTACCTCACTTTCTGTCCCACTGATAATTGGATTTTGAAAATTTTGGGTTGTTGTGGAAACAAGGATTGGTGATAAAGCATCAATGGAGACAACTTTTTCCTATAATAATTCTTACAGGAGTGAATTTCCCTTCCTAGGGGTAGATTTCCTCTCACTTCCTGTTGTCTCCTTTCGTTTGTAAGTAGGAGTCGTTTGTAAATCAGATATTTGTAACTAGGGGACCGCCTGTACTTTTTTTAGGCACTGTATATGCAAATGGGCGCTATCTGCTGCAGAAGCCAGTAGCCTCCCATTTGTTTTAATGGGGTTGCCTCTTATAGCTAGTCTTTTGAACCCCCATTGGGATGCTCGCACATAATAGGACTGCACCTGTATTATCCACAAGTGTTAATACACCCTAAGTGTCCATTCACACACCCTGTGATTTCCAGCAGAAAGAATCTGCGGATTCCTGCATCTGGAATGACAGGTGTGTGTGAATAGCTGCCGCTCTTCTCATAGAGTGCAAAGACAGGTTGATGGTGGCCGCAGCTACCTGTGACTATTCACACAGCCACTGATTCCCTACAGTGATCTTGGCTGTACACATTCTGTCTGGGTAAAATTCATGCATATTTCTCCAACTAGGAGCCACTAGTACTTGCATTGCATACTGTAAACAAACACATTTCAACATGTATGACAAATGCAAGCAGATTGCATCCAGGCTCATAAGTGTGCACATACGCAGGTGATTACACAAGTACAGACATATAACTGTGTACAGCCATTGACTTTTATGGCGGATGCATGCAGCATCTGTGGCTCCCAGGTGGGGAAGTATGCCCAAATTTTAGGTCATATGGCCCTAGGCGCCCATGATGCCTAAGACAATGCAATAGCTGCGCTGTAATGCCCTCCTACATAGCAGCACATACTCACCCTTGCTTCTCGCCCTTGTTGCTCCTGTTGAGAGCAATGAAAAAACCCAGTACACCCAAATATGGAGAAGCATGTGGCTCACTCCCCCTCCTCACTATTGCTTGGTGGTTGGCCAGTGTTGTCACATGAGGCAGGGAACGAGTCATTGAGCACCTGTAAGTTCCAACCAAAGCCACTCCAAACTCACGCAGGATTATTGGCATACCTAGACTAACTGGGTAGCTATTTTTTTTAACATCCCCCCAATCACTAAAATAAATTATATACAGAACAGTGCTGACACACCCACAAATATTTCAGCAGAAATACACTGAGTACCGTACCGACATTGCCAGAAACACAACCACAGATATAAAATCAGAACTGCTCTGACACCACCAGAACATGCCTGCCAAGACACAATCTATACCCCACTGACACAGATATGGCCTAGAAGGTAGCTGTCTGGCAGATCTCAGGCAATGCAAGGCTATAAATAAGCCTACTGGTCTGCATGCCACCTCAGTGGGCAGAACTTCAGCTGGGAGAAGAATGAAGATGTAATTTCGCTGAAGTATATATTACTTAAAGAGAGATCACCTGACTATCATTACCTCCAACAGTGTGTGGATTGCTGCAAACTGCATCTCACAAGGTCAGATCCCAGCAGACTATTAGGAACCTGACCATACCAGGTCCAGGATTGAGCGCTGTTAGACTACTTATAACTTGGTGGTCCATTTCTGAGGGTAAGAGGCCCAGTGTGCTGTGGTGTTGGTGGAGGATCTTTTTGACACTTATAGAAGAATTCCTTATATACACCCGGGATGCTCTCCTTGGATCTATATGGATCACTTTGAAGGACTTGTACATTTAAAAGCATTGCATTTTATTTCTATATGTTACTCAGCCTGTTCTGCTCAACTTGTGCTGCTTGGTGCGGAGAGAGTCAGACTGTATAAACGAATCATCACTAGCCACCCAGATATACTCTAAGTGATGGTAGCCAGTACGGACCCCAACTTTCCCCAGGAGTGTCACTGCACAGGTCTACCTTTCCAAGCTCCCAGCAGCTAAACAGAGTTTTAGGGGAGGTATGTGCCACTTGCAAGACATACATTACAGCATGGGTGATCAACCTGTGGCCCTCCAGCTGTTGCCGAACCTCAATTCCCATCATGCCTCTGCCTTTGGAAGTCATGCTTGTAACTATCAGCCTTGCAATTCCTCATGGGACTTGTAGTTCCACAACACCTGGAAGGCCACAGGTTGAGCCCCCATGCATTACAGCATGGGTTCACTATAAAATAAAATTAATTTTGAATTCACGATTTCCAACAAATCCAATGTTCAAGGGATCTATTCATTAGTTTACATTTGGCTTGCAGTTGAAACACCGCCCCATTAACAGGCCACTAAATGCCACAAGGGGTATCATTTCTTCTGTGCCACAAAGCATCATGGCTGTCCGTCTGTCTTTGCAGCTTAAAGTGGATGTAAACACGATTCATGAAATTCGAGCTGGGCACATAGATCTGAAGTGTTTTCTTATCTCTCTTCAAAGAACTATGTCCCATAGTGGTCTCTTCCTCCGTAGCTCTGTTATCAGCCTAATAAGTTCTCACACGTTCTCCGAGACAGGAGATAGAAGTGTGTGACGGGGAGGTTGCTATAAATAGATTAGCACAGGGTTTGTCGTCTAAGAGCAGCGCTATGTGCATTACTTTCTTTCTTTGCTTATAAGGAGAGGGGCTTTGTGCCTTTCCTCCAATAAGCTGTCTTGGCTGTATGCCAATGATCCACTCCCAGAGGTAACCACGAAGAGAAAAATGTTAACATGATCTGCACTTTCTAAAGGATATTTATAGATGAAGAGAGCAGATATACATGTAATACTTCTATAGGGAGATTTGTTTCATCCCTGTGCATCATTTGAGGCTGTTCACTTCACTGGGTATATGGAGGGTATACATCTGGTTTAAGGCCCAATCAGGGGAGGTGAAACTACAGCTCAACCACTTATATTTACCACCCCCAACAGTAAAAGCAAATGGGTCCTTAGACAATTGTCACAGGTACAAATATCTATGCTAAAAAAATCCCCTCTATTCCTTTTCTGGTGGCAGTTCAAAGTTTTTGGATTTATTCTCACTTTCATTCCCACTGACATTGATGATCAGGACAATTTGAAAGTGTTCGGTTTCATATACCACTTTATGCATTGACATACCTTCATAGACCCAGTCTGCCCAGACAGTACAGTCACCCAGGAGTGTATCTGCCATGAGGCAAACAAGGCATTTGCCTTGGGTGGTATTTTCCAGGGGAGCGGCACAGCCCAGAATCAAGCCAGAACCAAACAGGTAGGAGATCTGCAGGAGAGCTGCCTTGGCAGCTGCCATCAGGTCCTCCAGGATCCCCAGAGGAGAAGTTGCTTGTGCATGCACACTGCGTGTGATAATAGACCAAGTGTTGGTTGGGAACGGTGGGGGGGTAAGAAGGTAGGTGGCTGCTGCTGCCAGGGTTGTCCCTGGTTCTACAGTCACTGCCCCCACACGGCTCCCCTAGTCCTGCCTGCTGGAATCCCTCATGGCTCCCCGGGATCCGTTTCTATTAGGGCCATGCCTGACATGGAGCAGTGGCAGCAATGCAATGCATGACCGGCTGTATGTGTGTCCCTGGATCCCTCCTATGTGTCCCGGTCCCTCCCCCACGTTGTCAACTCACCCCAGTGCTGCAGGGAGAGACTGGGCTCTGCTTCTGCCCAAATCATGAGTACCAGCTGCCCCCTTCTCTGCCCGGCTCTGATTAGTATAGATGGCTCTGATCCACATTCCCTCTGACCGTGCCAGGCTATCTGGAGTCACCACTGACATTGTCCTCTGCCCTCTACTTCTCTACTCTACTCCTCTACTGTTCCTATGCAGGAGTCCTCTCCTCTTCCTGCACCTACCCTTCACCCCTCACCCCATACTGATCTACTCTACAGAACCCGGCACCCCTCACTATACACCCTGCCCCCACCCCATAGAACACTGTACCCCTCACTGTTCACCCTGCCCCCACCTCATAGAACACTGCACTCCTCAGGGGTCTGGGGTTCCCAGTCATCCAGCACAGGATGGGGGGGGGGCAGCATCCAATTTTAGTCTTGCCTAGGGCAACACAAAACCAAAATACACCACTGTGGTCACCTCCTGACTGGACACCATCCACAGGCAGCTTAACTCTTCAATAAGACACAGAAGTTAAATCAAACACAATCTTACTTCAGATAATTGCAGTACAGAAGATGTTTTCCAGTCTTTTCAAGTATAAGACAATGATTTTCCAATGTCCTGTCTCTGCAACACTGACTGAGATAACATGGAAGAACAGGGAGTGCATAGCTAAGACTGAACTTACTAATGCTAAACAGGAAGGAAAGGCAGAGGGGGATGGGGGGATACCAAATCACATACCTAGAAGTCAGCATACTACAGAATAATAGTAACTTGATGCAGTTCAATACAACAAATAATAATTTTCAAAGTCTGCTGCCTCAGTTTTGATGATGGCAATTTGCATATACTCCAGAATGTTATGAAGAGTGATCAGATGAATTACAATTAATTGCAAAGTCCCCCTTTGCCATGAAAATAAACTTAATCCTATAAAAAAAACATTTGCACTGCATTCGTGAAGAATACTTCAGGGCGCCCAAGAAAGTCCAGCAAGCAGCAGGACAGTGTCCTACAGTTGATTCAGCTGCGGGATCGGGGCACCACCAGTGCAGACCTTGCTCAGGAATGGCAGCAGACTTTTGGAGGATGGCCTGGTGTCAAGAAGGGCAGCAAAGAAGCCACTTCTGTCCAGGAAAAACATCAGGGACAGACGGATATTCTGCAAAAGGTACAGGAATTGGACTGATGAGGACCGGGGTAAAGTCATTTTCTCTGATGAATCCCCTTTCCGATTGTTTGGGGCAGCTGGAAAAAACCTTGTCTGGAGAAGAAAAGGTGAGCGCTAACATCAGTCCTGTGTCATGCCAACAGTAAAGCGTTATGAGAGCATTCATGTGTGGGGTTGCTTCTCAGCCAAGGAAGTGGGCTCGCTCACTATTTTGCCAAAGAACACAGCCATGAATAAGGATTGGTACAAAAACTTCCTCCGAGCGCAACTTCTCCCAACCATCCAAGAACAGTTTAGTGAGGAACAATGCCTTTTCCAGCATGAGGGAGCACCTTGCCATAAGGCAAAAGTGATAACTAAGTGGCACGTGGAACAAAACATCGAAATGTTGGGTTCATGGCCAAGACACTCCCTAGACCTTAATCCCATTAAGAGCTAGTGGTCAATCCTCAAGAGGCAAGAAACCCCACAAATTCTGACAAACTCCAAGCATTGATTATGCAAGAATGGGCTGCCATCAGTCAGGTTGTGGCCCAGAAGTTGATTGACAGCATGCCAGGGCAAATGGCAGAGGTCTTGAAAAAGAAGGGTCAACACTGAAAATATTGACTCTTTGCATCAACCTCATGTCATTGTCAAAAAAAAGCCTTTGACACTGATGAAATGCTTGTAATTATACTTCAGTATAGCATAGTAACATCTGACAAAAAGATCTAGCAACAATGAAACAGCAGACTTTGTGAAAATTTTGTGTCATTCTCAATAGTTGTGACCACGGCTGTACATATACGTGGGACAGAACAGAGAGAGGGAATCTAACAGGAACACAGACAGTAAAAAAATATCTGACAGTGGTTCTAGCCCTTCATCACTCTATCCAAATCTAAAAACAAAACAAAAATTCTTTAGTTATACTTTAAGGAGTTCACATATAAATTACCACCATAAATACTTGTGCCTTTTTAACATTGCCTTGGCCTAGCAAAACTTGTTCACAAAAGGTTACAGTGTCAACTACTGTACAATCTAATAAGTACTGATTCCATCAGAACATTCAGTACTGCATGCTTTCCCTTTAACTATATAGCTATCCATTATGATTATTATCTCCTATTTATGGAGTGCTATCCATTATGATTATTATCTCCTATTTATGGGTGCTATCCATTATGATTATTATCTCCTATTTATGGAGTTCTAGTATTTACTACAAGTTTTAAAAACAACTGACCCCACTGGAGCGGCCTGCTTTTGATTAGCTGTCCCCGATCATCATCCAGGACTAGACCACACATTTGTTCAGGAGGACTGGGTTTAGATGGAGGAAAATGGCCTTAAATGATATGAGAAATCCAATGGAAACCTAATGTTCACATGTGTAGTATAATGTGGATTTTCCTTGCAATGTCTACATATGATGGGTTAGATGTGCACAGAAAAAATAGTAGATCATAAAGATGTGAAGCATTGGAATCCTGTGCTTCCAGGAGAGTTTATTTCCCATTCTATGCTCACTGGGAAAAATGCACTCAGAAAGAAACTTTTAGTATGTTAGAAAGAAGAGGGAAAGGTTATATCTGTGTGATAGTAGAATCTGGATACAGGGCCAGCTCTACCACTAGGCAGAGTAGGCGGCCGCCTAGGGCGCACTGTGGCCCAGGGTGCCCAGCCCCTGTCCATATACTACCCCAGCCTGTCCATATACTACCCCAGCCTGTCCATATGTTACCCTAGCATGTCCATATATGACCCCAGCCTGTCCATATACTACTCCAGCCTGTCCATATACTACTCCAGCCTGTCCATATACTACCCCAACCTGTCCATATACTACCCCAGCCTGTCCATATACTACTCCAACCTGTCCATATACTACCCCAGCCTGTCCATATACAACCCCAGCCTGTCCATATACTACTCCAGCCTGTCCATATACTACTCCAGCCTGTCCATATACTACTCCAGCCTGTCCATATACTACCCCAACCTGTCCATATACTACCCCAGCCTGTCCATATACTACTCCAACCTGTCCATATACTACTCCAGCCTGTCCATATACTACTCCAACCTGTCCATATACTACTCCAGCCTGTCCATATACTACCCCAGCCTGTCCATATACGACCCCAGCCTGTTCTTATACTACTCCAGCCTGTCCATATACTACCCCAGCCTGTCCATATACTACCCCAGCCTGTCCATATACTACCCCAGCCTGTCCATATACTACTCCAGCCTGTCCATATACTACTCCAGCCGTCCATATACTACCCCAGCCTGTCCATATACTACCCCAGCCTGTCCATATACCTGCGGACCATGACTGGCATGAGGAAGCAAGCCGGGTGCGGGCCTGTGGACCACGGCTAAAAAAAATAGGTAGAGAGAAGCTTCAAAAATCTCCACCTCTGCCACCTCCATCCTATACGTGGACAGAGCAAAGGGGGTGGAGTCAGGGTTGGGGCCAACGGGGGCGGCAAAATTTGGTTTCGCCTAGGGTGTCAAAAATCCTTGCACCAGCCCTGTCTGGATATACTGCAAAGGTTTCAATTGACCTAAAGCTTAAAACAGTATAAGGCTGAGTTCACAAAGTGGGAACCTGCATGATTCCTGTTGCGAGTTCCCGCAAGCGCACCTGAATCGCCAACAGTTCACACTGACACACGGACAAGTGTGAACCCAGCCTTAAACCCAAAAGCAAACATTTATTATTTTAAAGCTGACCAATTTTTTTGACTTTCCTTCATCTATTTTTATCTGGTGATCCAGCCAGCAAGTCTGTTTTTCAAAAGAAACGTCCCCCAGCAGAATGTATTAGTTTACAGGGACGAGCCAAACCATTTACCACTGACGGGTGTATAAAAGTATCAGCTTTTATTTATACATGTAACATCTTTAGCACAGAAGGAAAAAAAATTGTTTGCTGTAACTGATTATAAAGTGTTTGTTATTGTATCTAAATCTGCTAGTAGATCTAACACTCCCTCCCCCCCCCCCCAGACTGACAATGCTGCTGTGCCTCCTGTGTTTCTTCATCCAGAGTGAGGGTGCTCTAATACAGATGGGATGTTACTGGCTAGATCACTGGGTGAAAAAAAACAGAGAGGAAAAAAAGACTAAAATAAGGAAAACGAATGCAGCCACCACATCTAATGATTGGTAAGCTGCAACAGATTACATGTTTGGTTTTGGGTTTAATACTGCTTTAGCTATGCCATTTGCCATATTTAATGTACGGTGCCTTGCGAAAGTATTCGGCCCCCTTTGAACTTTGCAACCTTTTGCCACATTTCAGGCTTCAAACATAAAGATATAAAACTGTAATTTTTTGTGAAGAATCAACAACAAGTGGGACACAAGTTAATACTTTGTAGCGCCACCTTTTGCTGTGATTACAGCTGTAAGTCGCTTGGGGAAGTCTCTATCAGTTTTGCACATCGAGAGACTGAAATTTTTGCCCATTCCTCCTTGCAAAACAGCTCGAGCTCAGTGAGGTTGGATGGAGAGCGTTTGTGAACAGCAGTTTTCAGTTCTTTCCTCAGATTCTCGATTGGATTCAGGTCTGGACTTTGACTTGGCCATTCTAACACCTGGATATGTTTATTTGTGAACCATTCCACTGTAGATTTTGCTTTATGTTTTGCATCATTGTCTTGTTGGAAGACAAATCTCCATCCCAGTCTCAGGTCTTTTGCAGACTCCATCAGGTTTCCTTCCAGAATGGTCCTGTATTTGGCTCCATCCATCTTCCCATCAATTTTAACCATCTTCCCTGTCCCTGCTGAAGAAAAGCAGGCCCAAACCATGATGCTGCCACCACCATGTTTGACAGTGGGCATGGTGTGTTCAGGGTGATGAGCTGTGTTGCTTTTACACCAAACATAACGTTTTGCATTGTTGCCAAAAAGTTTGATTTTGGTTTCATCTGACCAGAGCACCTTCTTCCACATGTTTGCTGTCTCCCAGGTGGCTTGTGGCAAACTTTAAACTACACTTTTAAGGATATCTTTAAGAAATGGCTTTCTTCTTGCCACTCTTCCATAAAGGCCAGATTTGTGCAGTATACGACTGATTGTTGTCCTATGGACAGAGTCTCCCACCTCAGCTGTAGATCTCTGCAGTTCATCCAGAGTGATCATGGGCCTCTTGGCTGCATCTCTGATCAGTCTTCTCCTTGTATGAGCTGAAAGTTTAGAGGGACGGCCAGGTCTTGGTAGATTTGCAGTGGTCTGATACTCCTTCCATTTCAATATTATCGCTTGCACAGTGCTCCTTTGGATGTTTGAAGCTTGGGAAATCTTTTTGTATCCAAATCCAGCTTTAAACTTCTCCACAACAGTATCTCGGACCTGCCTGGTGTGTTCCTTGTTCTTCATGATGCTCTCTGCGCTTTAAACGGACCTCTGAGACTATCACAGTGCAGGTGCATTTACAGGGAGTGCAGAATTATTAGGCAAGTTGTATTTTTGAGGAATAATTTTATTATTGAACAACAACCATGTTCTCAATGATTCCAAAAACTCATTAATATCAAAGCTGAATATTTTTGGAAGTAGTTTTTAGTTTGTTTTTAGTTGTAGCTATTTTAGGAGGATATCTGTGTGTGCAGGTGACTATTACTGTGCATACATATTAGGCAACTTAACAAAAAACAAATATATACCCATTTCAATTATTTCTTTTCAGCAGTGAAACCAATATAACATCTCAAAATTCACAAATATACATTTCTGACATTCAAAAACAAAACAAAAACAAATCAGTGACCAATATAGCCACCTTTCTTTGCAAGGACACTCAAAAGCCTGCCACACTTAAAACTCTACAATATAACCAAAGTGACGACTTTTCTTTATTAACTTTACCCATATATAAACAAAAAACAATTCAACGGATTATACATACGTGTCATTATCAGTGGACGTGTGTGTCTATAGGAGGATTTTATCGATGTTGATTTTTGTTTGATTTTTGATGAAGGTTTTTATAAGTCGAAACTATAATTACTCAAAAACCTTAGTAACTCTTGTACCAACAACAAGTTATTATTTTAATAAGGAGTTTTTATG
>BLSH010501542.1:485830-500845 GCA_018402905.1 Glandirana rugosa | reverse complement strand
CTTGCAAGAATAGGTCGTCGAGGACACGTTTATAAAAAATTTTTTACCGTAAATAGGTGCTGTGTGACCTGAAATAGTTTCATTTACATGAGTACAATCCCAAATGTAGATGTCACGGAACGCTTTCATAAACCGGGGGAAACTTGAAACGCTGGAAAACGGTGTAAAGTCCGTAGTTTGTATTTCTATATTTTGACATTAAAAAACACTTCTTAGTTGTTGTTCACCCTGTGTTAGTACTTCACCTTGCTTTAAATAACCTATAAAGTTTGAAAAAATTGTTTATTTTTTGACTTTTTAACCCGCACGTTTTAATAAGTCGGGGAAATGAAAGTGGTAGTAGGCTTTCGAGCCTATACAGCTTGGAGTAAGACAACATGCATAAAGAGGATGATGTGGTCAAAATACTCATTTGCCTAATAATTCTGCATACAGTGTATATGGAGACTTGATTACACACAGGTGGATTCTATTTATCATCATTAGTCATTGAGGTCAACATTGGATCATTCAGAGATCCTCACTGAACTTCTGGAGAGAGTTTGCTGCACTGAAAGTAAAGGGGCTGAATAATTTTGCACGCCCAATTTTTCAGTTTTTTATTTGTTAAAAAAGTTTGAAATATCCAATAAATTTCGTTCCACTTCATGATTGTGTCCCACTTGTTGTTGATTCTTCACAAAAAATTACAGTTTTATATCTTTATGTTTGATGCCTGAAATGTGGCAAAAGGTCGCAAAGTTCAAAGGGGGCCAAATACTTTCGCAAGGCACTGTAGATGTAAACCCTAACATGAGTACATTTACTTTGATAAAGTCCAGTGTGTCGTGGATAAATGCCATTTTTTAAAAAATATTTGCACAGGAGCTGCTGGATAAGAACGTTCCTCTCGTCCTGCCTTGACCTTCTCAAGAACCTCAACCCCTCTAACACACCTGGTTGAGTGCACAAACCTACAATATCACAGAAACTCACTGAAAGTAGTACTTAGCACCCGTGGTGGTCCTATATCTAGCAAACGAAGCCTGCAATGTCCAGCGATGTTGCCTGTGAGGCAGCATCCATCTTCAGCTCCTCTTCCTTCCGGGGCTGCGACTCCGACTCTGTGACTGGCCAGAGTCGCGTGACATCATTCCCGCGCATGCGCACGGGAGCCGCCAGTCACGGCACGATCTCAGTGAAGAAACGGCATGGAGGCCATTTCTTCACTGCACATGTGGAGAATGACGTTGACAATGCTAGTACACTGTATATCTCCTAAACTGGGCAGGTTTAGGAGATATGCAGGGCACCTACAGGTAAGCCTTATTATAGGCTTACCTGTAGGTTAAAGTGGTTATCACGGGTTGACAACCACTTTACTATATTATCACTCAATATGATTGAGATGCTTAAAATATATGGACAATGGAAACTAGCACACAGGATTATCAGTTAAGATTAGGCATAAGATGGTATATAATGCCTAGATCAGCATAAACAGCAACAATGCCACCTGAAGCGCAATAGCAAGCAGTAATATAATTTGATCTACTGAACTGCTGGAATTGTACTGGGGGATTAATAGGAGGGGCAGTCCTTAAAGTTGGTCTTCTGCCGGCTATCATTGGGGCCCTTTAAGAAGAGTAGGTGAAATTGATGATAGTATTTTTAACTTGCATGCATTAAAGGGTTGGGAGGTGCCGTGGATGCAGTCCAGATGTGATAACAGTGTGATATAACCATGGCACAGGGTTGATAAAGGGGTGGTTATGAGTTGGTAGACTTGCGGTATATATTAGGTAAAAGTGGGGTATGGATTTGGTGCACTAAATATCCTGCTCTTAATGGCTCAATTTCAGATAGCAGTGTAAAGGCAAGCCATCGGTCCTCTCACCGACTCTCAGGAGGTGGCAACAGGCTCTTGTGGTGGAAGGGGGCCTCCATCGATCTTGTCCTGGCGATTCAGTCATTCAGTGATCTAAGGAGGGTGAGATGAACACTCCAGTCGGCACCCATGCAAATATGGCAGCGCTAACAGGGATGTTGAATCTCCGGTGTCTCAGCTCCCAACCTTTTGTGCTGGTTGGCTTGGCCACCTGCTGACAAAACAAGTGCCTCTCAGCTGTGTCTACATGGATTCTGAGGATGCCAAGACATGTTATTCTGAGCAATTCAATAAACCTCCCCCCAGCTCCTCCTGCTGCCCAGAGTCTTTTTGAACCTGTAGCTCAGAAAGTCAGTTGTTCCTTTACATGGCTGTGGTCTTGGACTACACTTCCCAAGATTTCAGGCACTTTACACTGATATCTATGGGTTCCCTTAACCTTAGCTCTCCCTCTATTGACCAGAGAAGAACAGTACAGCACAACAGCAGCATATTAAATAGCTTGTAAAGTCTAATGGTTTTTCACCTTAATGCATTCTATGCATTAAGGTGAAAAACCTTCTGTGCTTCAGCTGCCCTCAGAGCCCCCCTTTTACTTACCTGAACCCGATCGTTTCAGCGACAAGCACGAGCCCAGCAGCTCCAGCCGCTGTCTCAGGTCCTCATTGAATAGATTGATAGCAGCAGGAGCCATTGGCTCCCGCTGCTGTCAATCAAATCCAGTGACACGGAAGCTGTAGGCGGGGCCGAGTCAGAGCAGACACGGACACAGCCTGCTCTCCTTTATTGGCAGTCGGATGTAAACAGACTGCCTGTCCATTTACATCCAACTGCCATCCGATCCAATCTGCCAGATGGATGGAGAACAAATCCCCATCCTTCTGTTTTGAGCAGACATGATTGGATCGGATTTTGGCGGGTGCCCATGGGCATGTGTCCGTTGACACCCGCCGCTCTATAGAGGAGGCTGGAGGGTCTGATCAGGTCCTCCTGAAAAACTGACAGGCGGACCCGATCAGTCGGCCCATGTGAAAGGGCACTAAAGCTTTTGCTCTGCCTTAACTATGGACATTGATTGATGCATGTCATATTACGTGGTATGTAATGGCTTTCTCTTGTAGCATCCCTGGAGAAGGTTAAGGACCTATTAAGGTTAAGGGCTGACTTTTCACATCAAAGTTGAATCCTTGACTTGTGGAGTGTGACTAATTGGGGTCTGTCATTTTTGAAACCCACCTACAGTAGATGCAGAAAAAGGGGCCTCAAGCCAGGCCAACACTCGGTATTCTTCTGACTGTAAAGCAATAGTAGCAGACACAATGAATGAGCCACCAGACTTCCTGCAAGATCCAAACTCATACCAAGCTTCTCCAAACATGTTTCCTGAAGCCGAAGTTTACCCCTGGTACTCCTATCTGGGTTCCAGCTTCATTCCTCCCAAGTAAATCCCCCAACCAGGATGTGCGAGTTTACTGACCTCTAGCTCAGACCTTCCTTTTTCAAGCATCTGACCTCCCCAGGCAGCAAGTCTGGGAGGTCAGAGAGCAGCTAAATACGCGGCCTCACATGTCACTGCCTGGGAGGCATAAAGCTACCGGAAGGTTCATCCAAATATTTATACCCTCCCCCAGCATGCACCTCTGGCAAAAAAAAAACTCTTACTGATTAGTCAGGTAAATAAAAATATTTATAGCTCAGGCTATTGGATCTTCTTACACTATTGCCAAAGACACTATCCAACAGCAGGCAGAAAAAACAAATGATTACAAACCAGACTAGTTACAAACAGCCCGCAGGACTGGTCCACCAGGATCAGGGCCACACTGGCCTACCGGGATACTGGGGAATTTCCCAGTAGTCCGCCTGCCCTGGGGCCACTTTGAGCTGTGGCTGCAGTGGCAGGGCCGATCCTGGGCGGATGCGCAGAGTGCACCGCGCCCAGGCGCTGGAAGCTGAGGCAGGAGGGGGCGCACTGGTGAGGCTGCATTTGATGGGCACAGTGAGGCTGCATTTGATGGGCACTGGTGAGGCTGCATTTGGAGGGCACTGATAAGGCTGCATTTGATGGGCACCGGTAGGCTGCATTTGATGGGCACTGGTGAGGCTGCATTTGATAAGCACAGTAAGGCTGCATTTGATGGGCACAGATGAGGCTGCATTTGGAGGGCACTGATAAGGCTGTATTTGATGGGCACTGGTAGGCTGCTTTTGATGGGCACTGGTGAGGCTGCATTTGATGGGCACATTGAGGCTGCAGTGAAAGGTAGCAAGCAGTAACTATCACTGTATATAGTTTAATGTTGTTCTTGAAGTTTGAAAGTTTGCATGTGGCCCCCCTAGGATATGAAAAGTTGCCCAGTGGCAACTGGCAAACACATTTTGCCACAATCAGTTTGGTCACTTTGATCATACAACCAGGTTCACTTTAAATTGTAAATGATAACAGGTTCCACTACCATTTTTCAACCTGATTCATAAGAAAAAAACAGCATGTTGATCATTAATACTCCTACGCAGAACTGCTTCAGAAAAAAACCTCAAGCAATGTGTTTTAAAGGCAATTACAAAGAACACACAGCATAACATTGTGACAAGCCAAACATTAAAACGTCAATACCAACTTTGCAGTCACTTTCAGAGGTGAAAATGGAATCCGATTTGGCAAAAATAGATCGAGGCTCAACCAAGGAAAACATTGGTCTATATTGTGGCTGTGCTAAAGCAATTAAAATCAACGTTGCAAACCTTTTGTACGGGAGATTTATATGTTAAAAAATGAATCATAATTAGCTACGCTTCAAAATGGAGGAAGGGGCCAAAAATAACAGCAAATCCAGCTGAGGAAGGTGAGGTCATTGTGCTTGTGAGTCTAATAAGAACGACCACCTGTAGAGATAGAAACAGGCAGAAGAATGACTTTTCCATCCACGAATGAAGTGAAAGATTTCCCTGGATAGATATTTTCTGCCTTTATTTCCACCAGCCTCACACACAATATCCATAATCCTGTTATTTGTATCGGGTAAACACTCAGAGTTCAACTGACAACCGAGCTTAAAGGAAAACCAAAGTGAGAAAATATTGGGGCTGTCATCAATGACCTCCTTTTACGTTGTCTCACTGTCTCCAGCTTCAGCACCTTCTAAGCCAGTGACTCAAAGCAGGCATGCAGATTAGAAGGTCATATGAAGCAAGAACTCCTCATATGAATATGTATTCCATTACAGCCAGGCAACTAGCAGTTTCAGAATGAGAGATTCTTGTGGTGTATGAACCTTTTTCCAAATGCAGTGGGCAATCAAGGAGCAACAGCACACTGATGATCACTCAATTCTTTACTGCTGTGAGCAGATGTGCACTGCAGCAAAGGCTGGCTTCCTCCACAGTGCTGCTATGAAGGGTGGTAAAGGGAATTACAGAAGTTCTGATTTCACTTGGCATTTGCATTGGATTTGGCTGACCGACAATAAATTTCCAATCACCAATTCATCAATGGGTGAAGAGGTCCTTTAGGTGAAACAATAAATGGGTCCTTTGGACCACCTACAAATACACCTATGTTGCACAGCGAGTCTACCTCACCTCAACAGACATTGTCTTCTATACAAAGTTTGTGTGGTACGTGGTACTTTTTTGGGCTCTACTAAGTCCAAATTAAGTCAGGCAACCATGAAGATAAGCAAACCTTAAAGTTCTGGGTAGTGAATGCTGGAACAGCAAGGTTCTCTTTAACCCTTTAACACATGCGTAGCACTCTTTTTTTCACTGTTCTGCAGAGAAGAGTGGAGGTTCAAGCCAGCTCAACAGGCAAGCCCTTGTTATTAATCACTTGTCTATTGGGACATTTTTTAACTTTTTACATATGTTAAAATCTGCAATTTTGCTAGAAATTACTTGAATGTACATTGAAATACTTTTATATTTTCTGAACGCAGAGACCTTGGAATATAAAATGGTGGCAGTTGCAATTTTCTATGTGGCACAATATTTGTGCAGCTATATAGCAAAGGCATATTTTGAAGAAAAAATTACACTAAAATTCATTTTAGTGCAAACCCATTTTACCCAATATTTGGTAAAATATAAAATATGGGATTGAATCAAAGTAAAAAGATGCCCTTACCCTGCTAGGTCAACAATTACATATCCCTCAATGTGACTAAGGGGTGAAAGTTGTCTTTTCACTGATATTGTTTTTTCAAGTTTACTTGCAATGCTGGTATGTTTCCATTTCTTAATACCCACAGGATTCAATGGACTTCACGGAGACGGTTGACAACTTGCTATTCTATGTCAGATCACCTTGGATATGTCGATTGCCACGTTGACATGGTAAGCACTCTTACACAGGCTCCTGGACCACTCCGGGCCTATTTGGCTCAGACTATCTGGCATCCTGTAGTTATCATAGTGTGGTACCATATTGGCTACAGTCCCAATATTATCCTGGAACATTAGGGGGATCCAGAACCAGTTTAAGCGAACTATGGTGTCCACTATTCTCAAAAAATACTCACCTGCCATTTATGTCCTTTAGGAGACCCATTTGACGCCAGAGACAGTGGCCTGTGTTAACTTTTCTTGGGTGGGATGGATGTGCCACTCTACTCATACCTCCTACTCGAGGGGGGTGAATGTCCTTGTGCATTGGTCTGTGGACTTTGAGGTACTGGACCAGCTTGTTGACTTTGAGGGGAGATTTGTATTCTTACTATGTAGAATTTGCCAGTTGAAACGTATCCTTGCTGCAATATATATACCACCCCCATATAGCGCAGTGGTTCTGGCAAAGTTACTGGCCTTTCAGATGGATAACCCTGATGTGTCCATGCTAGCAGTGGGTGACTTAAATTGTTATATGGATCCCGCTCTGGACAAACATCCCCCTCCAGTGACTGGCCGCAAAAATGCCCGAACGGCGCTGCAGAAATTCACGGATGAGGTGGGGTAGATTGATTCATGGCACACTCATAATCCACAACAGATACATTTTTCCTGTTTTTCTAAAACACACGTCCATTTCCAGGATAGATATATGTTTATGCACACCTCAGATGTCTCATTTAATACAGGATATCCAATACTTAGTTAGAGGGTTCTCTGACCACTCCCCCCTACTGGTTCGGTTGGTCGCCAGACCAACCATAAACTTACAGAGAGCCCCATGGAAATTGAATGCCTTTTGGATACATTTACTCACCTCCCATGAAAAATAGCAGTCGAAATTTCCGAGTTCTGGAAACAACACACAACCCATCCCAATCTGGGTACTGCCTGGGATGCATTTAAAGCTTTCCTGAGGAGTATTCTTAGTACAGAGGTCATGGGTAAAAAACAAAAACAGAAGGAAGGCGCACACACCTAGTGCATTACCATTAAAAATTAATGGAAATAAAAAAGGTTAAAATTGAATACTCACAAAATCACAAAATGGCGTCACAAAGCCATGACAAGATGATGCAATAAATAGTAAAAAAGCACAAGGTGGGGTATCACTGACGCGTTTCGGGACGCACCCCCTTCCTCAGAGCTGACAGATTTTGTGAGTATTCAATTTTAACCTTTTTTATTTCCATAAAATTTTTATGTTAATGCACTAGGTGTGTGCGCCTTCCTTCTGTTTTGTTTTTTAGTTTATTTCAGATCACCCTGTCCGAGGGGGGCAGCACACCTTTGGTGCCCCATCCCTTGATGCTCCGGTTGCCTATTACCCTGAAGGTCCTCTAGTGCTGGAAACGACTCTTTTTTCTTCTAGAGGTCACGGGTATTAAGACTAAATCAAATACAATGAAAGACCAAGCTGCGCAACTGGTGCGCCACTTGGAGGCTGAGTACATAACTGACCCTACTAAAACTAATAGAGGGGCATGGTTGGCAGCCCACCAGGAGGCACTGGACCGGATCACTAATTCTGCGGCTGACAGGAAACACTTTTTCAATAGACTAGCATTCTATGAGGAAGGGAAACAGGCAGACTACTTGCAAAAATTGTGCGGTCATCCCAGACCTCCCCTTCTGCGGGTGCACTACGCACCAGGGAGGGGAAGGTGGTGAATACTCCCAATTTAATTATGCAGGAACTGATGGAGTTCTACTCTGACCTGTATAGATCTCGGGGGGAGTACTCTCCGACTGAATTGCAGGACTACTTACAGTCCATGAAACTGCCCTGTCTGACGGACTCCCAAAAGGTCTTTCTAGATGCCCCCATTAAGATAGGGGAGCTGCGGGAGGTGGTCGGTCTATCTCCCAACTATAAAGCTCTGGGAGACGATGGCCTCCCTATGGAGATATACAAGCAGTATGGGGGAGTTATCCTTCCCAAGCTGCTTAAGGTCTTCACCTCCACTAGGAAGTCTGGCTGTCTCCCAGAATCTATGTCCAGAGCAAATATAGTTCTCATACTGAAGCCAGGTAAGGACCTGTTGGAGCCGGGATTGTATCGACTGATGTCCCTCCTGCAGTGTGATATTAAGATTTTGGCCAAGGTGCTGGCTTTAAGGCTTAATAAGGTTATCTCCTCCATCATCCACTCTGACCAGTCAGGCTTCATGCCATAAAAATCCACGGCCATAAACCTCAAAAGACTTCTTCTCAACCTGTAATCCCAACCCGACAATATGGGGGCCAGAGCCTTGCTGTCACTAGACGCCCATAAGGCCTTTGACAGCATAGAGTGGCAGTACTTATGGGTGGTCATGGGCAAATTCGGTTTCAGGGACACATATTTCCTGGGTCCAATTGCTATATAGCTCACCGCAAGTGGCCATTAGGGAAGCGGGACATGTCTCCTCCCCATTTCCTCTCTATAGGGATACCCATCAGGGGTGTCCACTGTCCCCTTTACTGTTCGCCATTGCTATTGAACCCATGGCTGCCCTGATTAGGTCCAACCCCCGCATATGTGGGTTCCAGTACGGAGAGTTATATGAAAAATTATGTTATACGCAGACGATACCATGCTGCTTTTGGGAGACACCGATGACTCATTGAGAGAGGCAATGTCCATAATTGTAGAGTTCGGAGTTTACTCAGTCTGATGATCAACTGGACGAAATCCTCCCTTATGCTACTTGATGCTGCCCCTGATAGCCAAGGCCCAATACTGTATAACATACCGGTAACCTCTTGTTTCAAATATTTGGGAGTTTATGTCACTCCTGAGCCACAGGAATATCTCACACTAAACCTGTCACCTTTACTAGGCCGTATTCGCGACAAAATTAGGAACCATTGTTAATTAGTTGTAACAGGTGTAAAGGGAAGTAGCAGAAGGGATGGAGGCCTTGGTTTATGCAAAATCCAACAAAAAGTTCCCCACATATGCACTGATGCAAAAAGTATGGAATAAAGCCAGGCAACTACAGAACGTTACAGATTTCACAAAATATAGCCCACTATGGGGTAATGGATACTATGAAGAACTGCTGACTTTGACCTGTGAAGCTCGGTGGACGAAATATGGAGTCACGCACCTGAGGCACATTTTTGATGAAGGCCAACTGTGCCCTTTCTCAGTGTTACAGGAGCAGTTTCATCTCCTGAGCACTATGCATTTTTATTATATACAGTTGAGACATGCTGTGAGGTCATAGAATAGCGGGATCCTGTGGACAGGCAATACGAATGAGCTCTCTTAATGTGGCACAACACCTGTCTCAATTATATATTGTCCTGAGAGTGCACTATACACCGGCACGGTTGTTCCAGATGGGGATAAGGGCAGACTCGGAGAGCCCGAGGTGTGCCAGAGACCATGGGGACATGATTCATCTTTTGTGGCGCTGCCCCAAACTACACTTATACTGGTCAGGAGTAACACGCACTGTTAATACGGTCTTTCAGGTCAACATCCCATTAGTGCCTAAACCTTGTATCCTGGGTATCCTAGATAATCTCTCAATTGAAGATGTTGCCAAGCAGGCCATTGCTAGAGCCCTCTTTCAAGCTCACAAGCTTACCTTAGATGCTGGAAGGCTTCTGATCCCCCCACGGTCAGGGAATGGTTGCTCAGATGGGATACACTATCTGCCTAGAGAAGTACATATTTCAGCACAGAGGTCACCCCGGCAAATTTGAAAAACTCTCCCCGGTGGATCTGGTGTTGGATAGATTGCTAATCTAATAGGTAAATTCAAGTAGCGTGGTACAGACGCTTTAGAGTCTATGACATATGGTCCAACCACCTGATAGCTACACACAATTGATTAATGTAGGCATAAAGAGTCGGAATACTACTTATTATTATTTCAAGGTGACTACTATTTGTGATGTCTGTACTGTTACACTGGACTGTTTTGTATGTGGAATGGGTTTGCATGCCTAATTTGTTGTTACAGCTCATATTTTGATATCAATAAACTCCTTTTTTGAGAAAAAAAAGTAAAAAGATGCCAAACATGGCAAGTCCTTAAATTGAATGTGCCTGTGAAATAGCAAAATTCTACCCTGAACTCCCTTGCAGCTAATCAGCACAGATCACACTTGACTAGCTGCTTCCCTCACAGCTTTGAACCCAGAAGTGATGTATTACACATTGCTTCTGGTTCATTAGTCACAGAGAGGAGTGAAGTCACATAATGGATGTTACCTGATCCCCTCCTTCTCTCAATGCTACAGGTACACCTGTAGAGCCCTTTCACTGCCAGGCCCTGTGCTCTACATTTAAACTCTGCTGGCCAGGAATTTTTCCATTGCTTTTCCATTTTTTTCCTTACAGCTTTTAGGGTTTGTAAAAGACCCCCCAAACCATATATAACCAGAAGAATAAAAATAAGGTGCTACTGATTTTTAGGGCACAATGATATTTGTGCAAAAGTTTATCAAAACAATATTTTCACTAAAAATAAACTAAAATCATTATTAGCAGATTTTTTTAGCAATTTTTTTTACAAAACTGCTACTAAATATAAAAGCTATCCCGTATGCAGTTAATAAATAACAAATATTTGTACATTTTAAATTGTGCCTTATTGTGAAATGATGAAAATCGACCATATGCAAAAATGTAAATGTCCAAATTTCTCTAAAAATCTGGAGGTGTTCATTTTTCACTCACAGCTTTCAGAGTTTGTTAAACCCCCCCCCCCCCCCCAATCTATATATTTTCTGAAAGCACATGACCTGTAGAATAAAAAGACGTGCTACTATCTCCTATGCACTTTTAAGTCAGACACTAATGCATCCTTGGGTTATATGGATATACAATTTAATGCTTTGCTGGAGAGCTGACTTGGCGGTAACACCCACGTATTCCGCATGCGTACACAATTGCTATGCGCAAGCAATGTCCCATTACTAACGCCTTCTGCATTCTTAATTATAAAGTGTAATTCTTCCACGGCGTGGAAGACTAGATATCCTTTACTTCAATCCCGTTGGATTAGTTACTTGTTCAGTTTGAGGTTTATTATTCTACTGACACACAGTATAGCATATGATTGGACAACTTTATGTATATGTGAGAATATCCACTGTGTATACTCTAAGCTGCTCCATGGCAAGTGTTTGTAAGGTTATGTCTTGGAATGTGAGGGGACTGGGTGGTCCGCTCAAGAGAGCGCAGGTATTCTCCAAGATCCTTAAAGCAAATGTACAAATTCTATGTATGCAGGAAACGCACTTGACCCTAGACCATGTTGAACGAATCCAAAAGCCATGGGTCCAGTGGTCAGGACACTCATTCCACACCTCCTATTCCAGAGGGGTATCGGTATTGGTGCATAAAATGGTCCCCTGGGAATGCATTAATCTTAAAACTGACCCAAAGGGAAGATATGTGTATATCCGGGCTCAGCTACATGCTCTCCTATTTGTTCTACTTGGAATATATAACCCTAACCCCAGCTAATTTACATATCCTTAGGGAAGCAATGGTGTTTGCGGCCTCATATCCGGGGGGGGCACGTGTGCTGTGCATGGGGGATTTTAATCTCCTTTTGGATCCCTCCATGGACAGACATGGGGGTGCACTTGGGGTTCCACATCCGGGTGTGACGGCCTTTCAGGCTCTCATAACAGAGTTTGGCTTGCGGAACCTTTGAAGTAATTTACACCCTCAGACCCGTGCATATTCTTGGTCTGTTCCGGGCAGGAGTACTCTGTCTAGAATCGATTTCGCTTTGGGCAATGACAGACTCTCACCCAATATTACTTGTGTGGATTACCTCCCACGGGGAGTTTCTGATCATTCCCCTCTAGTATTGCATATGGATCTTGGGAATGAGGGGACTCATAGAACATGGAGGGTTCGGCCTTTCTGGCTGTCGCAGATAGGTCCTAATGACAGGATACCGGATCAATTAGATATTTTCTTGGAGGCACATGGGGAGAACAGAGACCTGTTTTTTTGGGACACCTTAAAGGCATTCCTGAGAGGTGCCTTGAAATCCACTATATCCTATATAAAAAAGTCTTCCCATAAGGAGGAAGAAGACCTTGCTCAATTATACAGAGAAGCGGCGTATCGGGGCTCTCCTACTGCCCCAAACAAAACGCACTGGGAACAGACTTCTCGGATGTACTCGGCACATATGGTTGCCAGTGCTAAGAGGAAAACCTTCTTTGTGCAGCAAAAGTATTTTGAATATGGTAACCAGTCTAGCCACCTCCTGGCCCATATGGCCAAACAACAAACCACCAGTTCTGCCATCTCTAAAATAGTAAGAGCTGATGGTACTGAGGCTTGCACGGTACGGGATGTTCTGGGCTGCTTCCATGATTTTTATGTTAATATGTATGCTACCACGCTTACACATACAAGGGAAAATATAGATGAATATTTATCCGATCTGCGATTCCCCAATCTCTCTCAAGAACAAGTTGAAACCTTAGATTCGGAGATTACAGAAGATGAGGTTAGGAAGGCTGTGGCTTTGTTGGCAACAGGGAAGGCCTCTGGCCCAGATGGCCTCCCCCTCGAGGTCTACAGCACCTATATAGGTAAGCGGTCACCGGTGCTGACGAGGATTTATGCCAAAGCATTCCAGGAGAAACGATTGCCACCATCTATATATGTCGCTACAGTGATGCTAATTCCAAAACCTGACAAAGATCTGACGGATGTGCCTCTTTTCATCCCATTTCACTCTTGAATATAGATTATTAGATACTTGCAAAAATCTTAGCTAAATGTCTTAATTAAGTTATACTTAGTATCATACACCCGGATCAAACTGGCTTTATGCCAGGGAAGTCCACATCCATTAATATACGTAGAACTCAGTTAATTGTACAGTTTAGACAATATTTCCTGGATACATGTGTCCTGGCCTCATTGGACACAGCAAAGGCCTTCGACTCAGTCGAATGGCCTTTCCTATAGGCTGCCCTCCATTCCTGTGGCTTTGGGGAGGGATTCTGTACCTGGGTATCCATTTTGTATGCAAACCCAACTTCCCAACTATTAGTTAATGGGCTCTTATCAACTCCCATATCACTCAATAAGGGCACCCGACAGGGTTGTCCTTTGTCGCCGCTCCTCTTTGCGGTGGCTATTGAGATTTAGGCAACCTCCATTAGTGAAAGGTATCTCTTTGGGAAACAGAACTGATGTAATAGGCCTGTATGCAGACGATCTTTTATACTTTACCTACAGGATGCAGCACAGTCCTTGACTGCTGCTATGCAAATAATAGACACCTTTGGTGAATTTTGAAGATAAACTGGCAGAAGTCTGCATTGATGCCTCTACTTCCCAAGCTTTTTGAGGACAGTGGAGCAGTGACCCCACTCAAAGCAGTCACCTCATTTAAATACATAGGTATTCATATTACCTTGTCCTCTGAGGAGGCCTTGCCTGCTAACATGGAACCTCTGATGGTGATGATTAAGAATAAACTTACCTTCTGGGCTAAACTGCCTTGTCTGTGGCGGGCAGGATTAATCTTATTAAGATGGTCCTCCTGCCAAAATGCCTATATATTTCCTCCCATATGCCTGTACGGGTGCCTAAGTCATATTTTAGATCCTTGGGTGCCCAGTTCGGTCCATTAATATGGGCCCAGAACAGAAGGAAACTTAAATTATTCACTCTTCAATGCCCAAAGATGGAGGCAGGTATGGCCCTTCCAAATCTTTATTTTTACTATGTTGCTGGCCAATTAAGGCATTTAACGGACTGGATGGTACCCGTGACACCAGCAGTGGTGGAGTCCTATTTAGCTCATATCCTTCAAGTAGACAACCTGCTGATAGCCCTGGAGGCCCCAAAGCCCTCTTTGGTACAGATAAGGTTACCATTATTGAACCTGGCAAGGTCAACATGGAGGGAATCTAAGCGTGTCATAGGTTTTTGAGATGTGGAGGCCACGCTTCCTCTTTGGCATAACCCCATGTTCAATCACCTGTCACACTTCATAGACGCCTCCTTCTGGGAGCAGGTGGGGCTAGGCATGCTGGCGAATGTCTATGTTGGTTCTACCTTAAGATCATTCGAGGATCTGCGTGGGAGATATGATCTCAACCGTGGGTGCCTTTAGAGATATTTCCAGCTAAGGCATGTGCTGCAGGCCCAGTTTGGAGGCATCGCTCCAATGTTTTCCACCTACCCACTCATAGGAATTCTGAGGTCACAGGGGCCGGGGGGCTTATTTTTTAACTGTACACCCACCTTTTGGTTACCACTGTAGGGAACACCCCGCTGACGATCCGTTACAATGGCAGAGGATTGTCCCTGACATGGCAGATGATGAGTGGGAGGAGGCCTGTTCCTCACATCTGCAGGTATCTTCAGCTGTTAACCACTTGACCACTGGGCACTTAAACCCCCTTAACAACCAGACCAATTTTCAGCTTTCAGCGCTCTCACACTTTGAATGACAATTACTCAGTCATGCAACATTGTACCCATATGAAATTTGCGTCCTTTTTTTCACACAAATAGAGCTTTCTTTTGGTGGTATTTAATCATCGCTGGGTTTTTTATTTTTTGCGCTATAATTAAAAAAAGACCGAAAATTTTGTAAAAAAATGAATTTTTCTTCGTTTCTGTTATAAAATTTTGCAAATTAGTAATTTTTCTTCATAAATTTTGGCCAAAATTTATACTGCTACCTATCTTTGGTAAAAAAAAACAAATTCGTGTATATTATTTGGTCTTTGTGAAAGTTATAGAGTCTACAAGTTATGGTGCCAATCACTGAATATTG
>BLSH010501542.1:473469-484030 GCA_018402905.1 Glandirana rugosa | reverse complement strand
GATCCCAACGTCCCGTGACCACATCTGATCTGTCTTCTGGGCAGTGGACGGAGGTTATACGGAGGTTATAGACCGATACTAACCTGTAAGGGTATATTCTACATATTTCAGTCGGAGCCACCACAATGTAGAGTACGCAAGTCTCCACCCTTACGCTACGTATCGTACGTTAGCGTGGCCACATTCCATGCGGACTACCATACTATATATCGACACATTCGAACAACAATTGGTGAATTGTTGGCGGGATATCTGTTAACTGCAGATGTCCCGCCAACGAATTAAGATAACTGCAGGAGGGTCTTAGCGCGAAGGGCGCGCGGGGGACCCGTTCCCGTGTGCGCGCCCCAGGGGGCGCGCGGGAAGCGCGATTCTGGGAGGACGTCAATAGAATTAAGCAACCGCCCTGTAGACGTCAATTGTCTATAGGGCGGTTGTTAAGTGGTTAACAACAAGCTTACACAGCTATATATCATACCATCAGGCGTACCTTACACCGGTGCGATTGCATGCTATGCATCGCATTCCCACCTCTGAACGCATGAGATGTAACACCACCGAGGCTGACTTTATACATCTTATATGGGAATGTCCAATCATAGCCAGATATTGGAGGCATATTGGAGGCAGGTGACGGGTCTTCTGTCTAGTCTACACCAGTGCCCTGCAACCCTAGAGTCTGCATATTGGGCATACTGGATGAGGAACAGTGGCAGAGATGTCAGCGGATTTTATTGAGGGAAACTTTGTTTATGGCACGGAAAACCCTTGCACTAATCTGGATCCAACCAAGATCCCCGTCTATTAGGAAATGGGTACAGTTGGTGAACCAAATTCTACCCTTTGAAAAATTAGTAGAACACAGAGGATGTCCAAGAAAATATAATAAAATATGGGATGTATGGTGCTCCTCTGCCCTCACGATATCCAATACTTAAATATGAAATGTCTTGTTGCCTTCAAATTCATGGTGATGTGTGGATAGTAAGGAGTATAACACCAATTGTCCTTTTTTTTTTGTTCTTCGGGTACTGGAATTTACATGACTTTAAATGCTGCTGTGTACATGTATGTCTTTAATAATTCACGTTGTGTTAATGTATGTAATCAGTTTACCTCCTGATGCTCATGTTGAGCAAACTCAATACATATGTAAGAGTTATTTTCTCTTTGCTTCTTTGACAATAAAAAGTTTATATATAAAAAAAGAAGTGCTACTGATTTTAAAGGCCCTGAAATACTTGCGCAAATATTTACCAAAACAATATATTTGCTAAAAATACTCTAAAATTACTATTAGCAGATATAAACACAGCACATTTTACAAAACTCCTACTAAATATAAAAGCATAACCTGTATTGAGTTAAAAAAATATATTTTTAAATTTTAAATTATGCCTTTTTGCAAAATGGTGAAAACTGAACATAAGGAAAAATGTAAATAACTAAATGTCTAAAAATCTGAAGGTTTTCAATTTTCCTTACAGCTTTATAAGTTTGTAAAAGACCCCCCAAATCAGATTTTTTTTTTTTTTGAAAGCATGGGACCAGTGAAATAAAAGGAAGGTAATACTGATTTTTAAGGTCCAACAATATTTGCGCAAATTCTTACCAAAGCAATATTTTTGCAAAAAATACACTAAAATCATTATTATCAGATACAAACACAGGACATTTTACAAAATTCCTGCTAAATTCCTACTAAATATAAAAGCTAAACCCGTATTGAGTTAACCTCCCTGGTGGTATGATTATGTCAGATTTTTGCGTCTCAAAGCGGTACATTTCGCATAGAAATTTGCCGTTTTATATTGTCATTCTTGGAAATAACTCACTTAAATCTGTCCAAACAAGAGTCTAATAGACATCCTGGGTATGATAAAGTTTGAAATAACAAAATCATAAATTATAATATATATGAAAAAAAAAAATTATAATGTAGTCACTGAACAAGCTGGCTCTTGTTTTTGTTTGTTTTATTTAGGGGATTAACTTGGATGGGGAAAAGGGGTGACTGTGGGATGCCCCAAAGAATTACTTTACAGGACCACCTATATGCATGACTGTATATACATCTCTACTTCCTCCAGCACTTCACTTTCAGACCATTACTACTCTCACTTCTCTCCAGCACATCACTTGCAGACTATTACTCCTCTCATTTCCCTCCAGCACTTTACTTACAGACTGTTACTCCTGACCTGAAGAGAAATTTATCAGGCTCACATAACTCCTTTCTCTTCACCGCAGCTAGCACATGGTGAGGCCTGCACTCAGTCAGCAGGATCTCCGGACCACCCATTACAGGCCAGGGTCAAGGACCCCTCAAGTGTAGTTTAGTACATTGGTGCTAGCTGGGCCTTTCATGGACTCCAACTTCCAGCCCGTCCCTTTTCCAGGCCACACCGGCCTGTTTTCCTCTCAGTGACGCTTCTTCCCCTGACTGGATCCTGAGACCTCCACAGACTGTCCACTATTCCTCTCCCAGGCTGCTTCAGCCTTTCTTCCAGCTCCCAGGGTCTGCCACTCACCGACTCCAGTGGATACTTAAACGTGTCCTCAGTAGCACCTCTGCTGTTCTCCTACTCCCTTGTGCTGCTCCAGGAATCAACTCCACTCCTGGTTGCACCCAAGTCTCCAGGCCTCAAGGTTACACCCCCAGACTGGGGACTCCCTCCTGGGTAGAGGCCTCCACAGCACCTCTGCTGCATTCTCCACACTTCCACCCAAAACTCTCCTCCCCCTGCTGGGCAGATCACAGTATTTAAGGAGGTCTGCCCCCTGCCAATCTCAGATGGGGATTGGTCAGGGTTCCATAACATACACAAAAATTGACACCTCCTCATCCATCCCCCCTTCCAGCACTTTCTGGAACCAAGGGGAGGAGTATTCAAGGGTGTCCCTTCCTGCAATCTCCAGCCCACTCTGAGCCACTCCCCTGCCCAGATCAAATCATTGAGGCCTGCAATTTACATCAGGCCTGACTAAATTTTGCCTCTCCTAGCAAAAAGACCTCTACAAAAACGCCTACACTTTGGGGGGCGCTACACTAATATAATAAATAACTATAAATATTTATCAAAAATAATAATATAATAATAATAAAATGTATGCAATAATATAATCAAGTCAAAAACACTGAAATGTGCTTGGTTGCAGAATTGTCGCTGTCATCACTTTAAGTGTCTGATAACAAATTTCATCACAAATCAGTATCGCTCAATTCTGCAAGTGATTCTTATTTACTATCGCTGTTTTCTATCTGGTCAAAAAACGCTTTTGACGTAAAGGGGTGCTGTTTGGATGCCATGGGCATTCTCAAGTTTCCAGGCAGAAAGAATGACATATATAAGTGCATGCAGGGCACTGGCCAAAGCACTAAGGACAAAAGGGATGTGAAATGATTTGATACAGTAATGTAATCTTACAGATTATAGTGTACTGTATGTGTTGTGTGTTTCACTTTTTGAATTTGCCGCCGGGCTCCACCCCAATGCGACATGACGCTCGCAGGAAACGGAGCCCGGAACCCAGAGGCATCAGGCACTGGAGATTCCGCCAGAGGACACAGCGGGGGGAACATTGCAGGATTCAGGGGACAAGGTAAGCAACTTTGCCTGTTTGGCTCAGGGTTACCTCTTGTTATTGAAAACTGGCCCCGAGCCACACTCAGGATAACTGCCAGGGAGGTTAACAACAAATATTTGTAAATTTTTAATTGTGCCATTTTGAGAAATGGTGAAAATCGGACATACGCAAAAATTTGTAAAGGTCTGGAGGTTTTAATTTTTCACTTACAGCTTTCAGAATTTGCAAATTACCTTCAAACCATATATTTTCTGAAAGCACATGGCCAGTAGAATAAAAAGAAGGTGCTACTGATTTTTAAGGCCCCACGATATTTGCACAAATGTTTATCAAACAATATTTTCACTGTAAATACACTAAAATCAGTATTAGTGGATTCCTACATGGCAAAATGTACAAAATCCTTGCTAAATTCCTACTAAATAAAAAAGTTAAAACTGTATTGAGTTAATAAATAACAGATATGTGTACATTTTAAATTGCACCTTTTTGTGAAAACTCAAGGTGTGCAAAACAGTAAATTCAAACAATTTAATCTAAAAAGCTGGAGGTTACCATTTTTTCCTTACAGCTTTCATAATTTGTAAAAGACCCCTCAAACCATATCTTTTCGGAAAGCACACGACCTATAGAATAAAAAAAAAGTGTTACTGATTTTTTGGGCCGCGCAATAATTGTGCAAATTATTAGTGCACACAAACACAACATAACTTACAAAATTCATGCTAAATTGTTACCAGAGCATTGTTCACATGTGGGCATACTAAAATGTATGCCCTTGGAAAGCCATGTTTACCTGCACGGGGATGCACAGGAGAGGGATGCATAGAACATTTGTTTAGCTTATTACATGAAAGTAAGGTTAATAATATAACTTAAAGTACAAAATCTTTAGTTTTACTCAAATTAGTTGATGCAAAAATGAATACACCCCACAACAAAAACTACTACACCTAGTATTCTGTCTGTATACAAATGGTGAAAAACTATAAGGCCTCATACAGACGGACGTTTTTTGACGCCAGCGTTTTCTGGCGTTTTTTGCAGCTCTCCATGTTAGTCAATGGCCCCATAAAAATGTCGGCGTTTTTGAGCTGTAGGTGGCGTCGGCGTTAGTGAGCAGAAAGTAGAACCCATGGCCATCGCGTTCTGAGGCTGTAACGTTTTGACGTTTTTTGACGCCGATGCCACAAAACGCCAACAAACGCCAACTAACGCCAACAAACGCCACCTAATATTGTACCGGCGTTTTCCGGCGTTTTTTGACGCCGATGTTTTTATGTTGAAAAATAGCAGAGGGATGATTTTTTTTAAAAAACGCCTATTGACGCCGACGCTCACTAACGCTCAAAAACGCCAATGCATAACACCGAAAAACGTCGACTTTTTTTCCTTGACGTCGGACCCGACATTTTGTTTATTTTTTTTAGATACGCCTGTGTGTATGAGGCCTTACTGGTGAGTTCCAATCAATTCACTGCAGCGCAATGAGTAAATACACATAAACCTTCAGTGTATTTCCATATGTGCATAAACTCAATAAATATAAAGTGAATCTGTGCAAATAATGCAAAATCATATAAAAATATTGTTAAATGTGCATATCAAAAACAAAGTCCATAAATAAACGTCCATTAATGCATCACAATCTCATATGTGAAGACAAGTGCTCATACTCCATACATGACACCTATATGCTCCTCCACCAGTTTCAGTGATTGAATCACCCTAATGGACATAGGCTTACCAGACATCAAATGATAAACGGCATAAAACCCACTGCCTATATGGCATATTCCAATCGATTTCAAGATCGGTGCTCATATGTTGGATCCAAGCCACTCCACATGTGGGAATAAATCACACTGGAAACCTCCGATAGTGTAAAACCTTAAAAACTTTATTGCACAAACATCCAATTCGACCAACCGCTCTGTACCTTACATCAATAATGTCAAATCGCTGTGCTCCTTCATCTCCTTAACCCCGTCCATTGGCCCTTCAATGCGGCAAAGTCAGCCTGTACCTTTAGCAGAGAAACACCCTCAAAGCATGCTTGACTGTAGGGATGGTGTTCTTAGGGTCGTAGTCAGCATTTTTCTTCCTCCAAACATGGCTAGTCGATTTAATGCCAAAGAGCTACATTTTGGACAAGTGTCTTTTATACACATAACAAGTTGTTGATAGGAGCACAATTGACAGGACTAATCTGTGTACAACATGAGCACATACTGTAGCCATTTTTTTCTAAATTTTTGGTTGATATTCTGTCTCTGTCATTTAAAATAAACCTAGGATAACAATTATAGACCCTTAATTTCTTTGTATGTGGGCAAACTTACAAAATCTGCAGGGGATCAAATCGTTATTTTTCCCACTGTGTGTGTGTATGTATATATATATATATATATATATATATATATATATATATATATACATATACACACACATACAAACATTGGAGTTTAATTACTAAAGGCAAATCCACTTTGCACTGCAAGTGCACTGCGAATGCACTTGGAAGTGCAGCCACTGTAGATCCGAGGGGGACATGCAAGGAAAATAAAAAAACAGCATTTTTGCTTGTACATGATTGGATGATAAAATCAGCAGAGCTTCCCCTGACTTCTGATCTTCCCCTCAGATTTGCAGCGACTGCACTTCCAAGTGCACTTGCAGTGCAGAGTGGATTTGCCTTTAGTAAATAAACCCCAGTATCTCACAAAAGTGAGCAGTGGCGCCTGCTCCATAGAGGGCGCCAATGCGCTGCCGCCCCCGCTTTCTGAAAAAAAAAAATATATATATATAGGGCGCCAGGACATGCTGTCCTGGCTCTTGGGAAACTTGCTGTCTTTTGACAGCAAGTTGGTCGGCCTTTAAAGTGAATCGAAGCGCACATAGATACACTGATAGGCCCTGGTCTCAGTCACTGGCCTCCAGTCGCGAGGGTGGGGGTGGGCCTGGCGGATGTGCTGGTGCTTTGACTGCACGCACGTCTGTTATTCCCACCAGCCGGCCATGCGAGAGAGAGCAGCTGACTTCCCTGTGATACGTACTGCTGTGTACTGGCTACAATACCTGTGTACTGGTTGCAATACCTGTGTACTGGCTGCAATACCTGTGTACTGGCTGCAATACCTGTGTACTGGGCTGCAATACCTGTGTGCTGGCTGTATACTGTGACACTGGCTGCAATACCTGTGTACTAACTGCAATACCTGTGATACTGGCTGCAGTGCCTGTGTACTGGCTGTATACTGTGATACTGGCTGCAATACCTGTGCACTGGCTGTATATTGTGATACTGGCTGCAATATCTGTGTACTGGCTGCAATACCAGTGCACTGGCTATATACTGTGATACTGGCTGCAATACCTGTGTACTGGCTGTATACTGTGATACTGGCTGCAATACCTGTGTACTGGCTGCATACTGTAATACTGGCTGCAATACCAGTGTACTGCAAATCCCAAAACCCATTGGTTGGCCTTTAAAGTGAACCCAAACGCACATAGATACACTGATAGGCTCTTGCCTCAGTCACTGGCCTCCAGGTCGCGAGGGTGGGGGTGGAACTGGTGGATGTGCTGGTGCTTGGACTGCACGCACGTCTATTATTCCCACTGGCCAGCTGTGTGAGAGAGAGCGGCTGACTCCCCTGAGATACGTACTGCTGTGTACTGGCTGCAATACCTGTGTACTGGCTGTAACGCCTGTGTGCTGGGCTGCAATACCTGTGTGCTGGCTGTATACTGTGATACTGGCTGCAATACCTGTGTACTAGCTGCAATACCGTGATGCTGGCTGCAATACCTGTGTAATGGCTGCATACTGTGATACTGGCTGCAATACCTGTGTACTGGCTGCAATACCTGTGTACTGGCTGTATACTGTGATACTGGCTGTAATACCTGTGTACTGGCTGCATACTGTGTTACTGGCTGCAATATACCCCACCTGTGATGCTGAGCTGTATACTGTGCCCTGTGATGCTGAGCTGTATACTGTGTCCTGTGATGCCAAGCTGTATACTCCTGACACTATATGTGGAAAACAGGGGACGGAGTGGGTGGATTCTATAAGGGGTGGGGCTTATGAGAAGTAGGAGGGGTCAAAAAGGAAGGGCGGGGCCTGGCGCCCCATCCTAAAACTTCCCCAGTCGCCACGATAAGTGAGTACATCCCTCACATTTTTGTAAATATTTTATTATTTCTTTTCATGTGACAACACTGTAGAAAAGACATTTTGCTACGATGTAAAGTAGTGAGTGTACAGCTTGTATAACAGTGTAATTCTGCTGTCTCCTCAAAATAACTAAACACACAGCCATTAATGTCTAAACCACTGGCAACACAAGCGAGTACACCCATAAGTGAAAATGTCCAAATTGGGACCAAAGTGGCAATATTTTGTGTGACCACCATTATTTTCCAGCACTGCCTTAACCCTCTTGGGTGGCAGTGGACTTGCGTAGCTTCTTCTGGACGTCCAGACGAAGCTACACAAGTCCACTGTGAAACGCGTCAATGTCACTTCCGCCCGTGACGCCATCGATCAACCCAGAAGCTGTGACGGCGTGAGGAGAGAGTTGACTGGAGACTGGTGTGCAGCCACGACCAGTACTGTGTGGACACCCACAGTCATTTGACTGACAGGACAGGCCTCCCTCCCTGGGGAATTATTGGATGCACACAATGAGGACATCCATTGCCATGGGCACAGGAGAGGAGGAATACCATTGGAGCTGACCGGTAGGGTGGAAAGAATGTGCCATTGTGCATGCACCCGACACATGCTGGGCACAAGGCTACACTCTGACTTTTTTTCACACCAGGCACCCTTCACAGACTGCAAAGTCTCTACTGTGAACTGGAGTCCTCATTCCACTTTTTGTGATACATCTCACCCTTGCTTCCATCCCTTTCATCTAGCCGTGGCTAGGGGACATACCAAGGGATTGAATAACATCACATATGCACCAGCTGCATTTCGGTGACTTCCAGTGACTGCACATCCAGTGCCTCCAAGGGTGGCCCTGCACATCCTCCTCTTTCCCACTCCCCCTTGGTAGCGGTGCACCCATGTACAGGGGATCTCCCTAACATCACTGACTGTCACCAGCCCTGCCTTTTGGCCCACCCCCTCACATTTCGAGCCTCCAGGGTTGATTGAGATGCTTTGTGCCACCATAGACATCCAATTTTGACACACACATGGGAATTTTCCCAGGTGACACAGGCGTTGCAATCTATCTTGCGTCCAGACGTTTTGATACATGTTTTGTGTTATGTGTTCATGTCTCTTGTCAATGTCATTGTATATTCACATTGCCCAATTGTATGGCAACTTGAGCTAGGTTCCAACAGACAAAGGGGCCAAAATTCCCCCAGTTTGGTTAATTTTATGGTAGATACTTTATTAACCACTTCAGCCCCGGAAGGATTTCACACTTTAGGACCAGAGCACTTTTTGCGATTCGGCACTGCGTCGCTTTAACTGACAATTGCGCGGTCGTGCGATGTTGTACCCAAACAGAATTTGCGTCCTTTTTTTCCCACAAATAGAGGTTTCTTTTGGTGGTATTTAATCATCGCTGCATCATTTCTGATCGCCGCTATAAACAAAAGAAGAGCGACAATTTTGCAAAAAAACCCAAATTTCTTTTTGTTAAAATACAAATCCAAAAAAAAAATACAAAAAAAACATTTTTTTCAACGGTTTTGGCCGATTTGTATTCTTCCTCATATCTGTAATAAAAAAAAAAATCACAATCGGCATTTATTGATTGGTTTGCGCAAAAGTGGCCGCGTTTACGGATGATGAGAATTCATTTCTGGGGTTTATATTTTTTTTATTTTTTACTAGTAATGGCGGCGATCTGCGATTTTTAGCGGTACTGCGATATTGGGGCAGACATGTCGGACTATTTTGACACTTTTTTGGGACCATTGGCATTTATACAGTGATCAGTGCTATAAAAATGCACCGATTACTGTGTAAATGCCATTGGCAGTGAAGGGGTTAACCTGCAGGGGGCGCTCTAAGGGTTAACTGTGTTCCCTGGGCGAGTTCTAACTGTGTGGTGGCTGCCCTGGCTGGGGAAGGGAAGTGATCACAGCTTCCATGTAGAGGAAGGCTATGATCACAGCCCTTCCCCCTCTCACAGAACGGAGGTCCGTGTTTACTTACACAGACTTCCGTTCTTTCACTCCGGGGGGGGCATCGCGGGTAGCCGGCGGAGATTGAGTCTGCCGCAGCTGCTCCCTGGCCCCCCCTGAACACAGTGAGCGTGCGATCTCGCAGCCCCCGTCGTATGACGGCGGTTTGCGTTATCGAGCCACTTTGTCGCCGTTTTTTTTTACTTTAATTATTAATGAACATTTTTAGATAAATTCATATATACAGTGAGGTCCATAATTATTGGGACATCGACACAATCTTTTTAAAATCTTTTTGGCTCTATACACCACCACAATGGATTTGAAATGAAACAAACAAGATGTGCTTTAACTGCAGACTTTCAGCTTTAATTTGAGGGTCTTTACATCCAAATCAGGTGAACAATATAGGAATTACAACAGTTTGTATATGTGCCTCCCACTTTTTAAGGGACCAAAAGTAATGGGACAGATTAACAATCATAAATCAAACTTTCACTTTTTAATACTTGGTTGCAAATCCTTTGCAGTCAATTACAGACTGAAGTGTGGAACGCATAGACATCACCAGATGCTGGGTTTCATCCCTGGGGATGCTCTGCCAGGCCTCTACTGCAACTGTCTTTAGTTCCTGCTTGTTTTCTTGGGGCATTTTCCCTTCAGTTTTGTCTTCAGCAAGTGAAATGCATGCTCAATCGGATTCAGGTCAGGTGATTGACTTGGCCATTGCATAACATTCCACTTCTTTCCCTTAAAAAACTCTTTGGTTGCTTTTGAAGTATGCTTCGGGTCATTGCCCATCTGCACTGTGAAG